>CAJNDT010006212.1:0-112500 GCA_905221615.1 Symbiodinium sp. CCMP2592
GCCCTGACTCGGTGTAACACCAAGAAAGGAACAGGGGAGTTTGTGTGGGAGCTCATTATAAGTAATAAATATATGTCAACCCCTATGATACTGCCTCCCTGCTCCCACACCCCCTCCCCTGCCCTGACTCGGTGTAACACCAAGAAAGGAACAGGGGAGTTTGTGTGGGAGCTCATTATAACTAATAAATAACATCCACACAACTCACACCAAGAAACGGACAGGGGGCTCCCACACTCCCTCCCCTGCCCTGACTCGGTGTAACACCAAGAAAGGAACAGGGGAGTTTGTGTGGTAGCTCAAAATGGCAATGACGAGTGCTTCACATCGCCTCGACGGTCATCACCCAGACCCAGAAGCCGTCCTCCATGATCTGGTACCAGCAAATGATCAGGATGGTCTGGGTGCCCGCGATGTTCGCCAAGTTCTCGAACTCGGGATCCTCAGGCCTCTGGAGCAGGACCACAGGCCACCAGCTACTCTCGGGCTCGGGGCTCTCGAAGACCATCTGCGGGTTCCTCAGGGCCACGGTTTAGGGTTTATGGTTTATGGTTTAGGGTTTAGAGGGTTTAGAGGGTATATAGGGTTTTTAGAGGGGTTATAGAGAGGGTTTACAGGGTTTAAAAAGTTTAGGCCTTTGGAGGTCGGTGTGGAGCTTCAGGTGGTCCTTGGAGTACGAGGCATTCGTGTACTTGCCGGACGTCGGGGCATAGCTCACCCAGGCCAGATGGTACTTGGCCACCTGGACTCGTGTCCAAACCCCCTCTGTGGTCACTCTTCCTATACTATTCTATAAAAATTCTATAAACCTTATCGTTATTTTTTATTGGTTCTCCTTTTTACCCACAAGCCCACCTGGTCCTTTGTCAGGAGGTGCGTTTTCGCGGTCTTGGACGTGCCGTATTTGATTTGCATCGCCTTGGTGGCATGGATGCTCCGCACCAAGGACGGAAGCTTCTCCACATCGCCCCAGTACTCCACACTGTTTGCCAGCGACAAACGGTGCAATCCCCCGCCGAATCGCCGAACTCTCGCGAAGGACTCCCTCACCTCGGTGGCCGTCATCGCTGTTGGGTCCGTGAGGAGGTACGACGACCTGAGGTGCTCCCTCATGTAACTCTTGTGGTCCTTATTCTTCACGTGCCACTCGTCCACAATTTTGTCGGAAAAGGGACACTTCTGGTACATGAACAAGGAAGTGAGTTCCTTGTCCGCCTGCTCCACCTGCTCGTCCGTGATCGTTGGCATGTTCATGCCCGGGCTCTCTTGAAACTCTGCAAACAATTTCTTGAAGAGGTCCTCCTTCTGGTTCTCCGCCAGCTGCTCCAAGACAGCCTCCGTCAGGTTGCCGCTGCCCTTTGCGGTACTTCTTCACCATCTCCAAAATCTCCTCGACGGGCAGCTTGTCTGCTTCCTCCTTCGAGATGACTTGTGGATCAAAGCTTTCTTGGCCTGTTTCGCCTCACGCAGAGGGCCTCTTCCATGTTCCGGCTTGCTGTTGGACCGCTTTGCGGTGCTCATGGTCTCGTTGTCGGACGGAGGGTCTGGCTCCTCCATCAGAACATCTTCCGGCACTTTCGTGCTCTCGGTGCGGGCATCGAGCCCCTCCAGGGCCGTCTTGTCCAACTTCTTCACACTCCCGCTGGCCGGCTCCACGGCGAGGAGCTACGAATTTAGATCTATATATAAAAGGTGCCCACACAAACAAAATCTACAATTAAAAACACATCTAAGCTATATAACAATAACATACATTCGCTAACCATCTTATAGATGCCTGCCCTAACTCGGTGTAACACCAAGAAAGGGACAGGCGGGCACAAAAAGAAAGTAAAGCTGCTTATGCTACCACATGTCACATGTCTGTGAAAACCTGTCAATATAACATGCTTTCGCAACCCGTCCGACGGTTGCACACCAAAAAAAAGCTGCCGCTGATTCGCGAAGCCACACACACAGGCACATGTGTGAACATGCTTTGGCATCCGGTCTTGTGAGCACACAAGCAACTCTGTCTCTGTCTCTCTCTCTCTCTCTCTCTCTCTCTCTCTCTCTCTCTCTCTCTCTCTCTCTCTCTCTCTCTCTCTCTCTCTCTCTCTCTCTCTCTGTTTTTCTCAGTCTCTCTGTCTCTCTCTCTCTCTCTCTCTCTCTCTCTCTCTCTCTCTCTCTCTCTCTCTCTCTCTCTCTCTCTCTCTCTCTCTCTCTCTCTCTCTCTCTCTCTCTCGGAGGTCCTGCCACGAAAAGACCGAGAATGTTTGCCAGGACCACGAGGAGCTCCGCAGATCTTCGGCTTGCCTGTCCTGCCACACAAAGATGAAAAGATCACCAAAACCGGGAGCACATTCACTGTTCGAGCAAGTCCTGCCACCACCATAGCCGGCCATCCAGGGCGGTCACATCAAAGCACACTGTGCATCTATCAACGATACAGGATTGTGAACTTGTTCTGCTCGTCTCTCAATCACCCTATATATATATATATATGTATCGACAACCCGACATATATACATATATATATATATATCCTAAACCAGAAAAAACATCCATATTATATGTTCGTAATAAGTGCAGAAAAGGATGTCCTCTCTGCTGAGTGCGAGAGACCCACCCCTGCCCTGACTCGGTGTAACACCAAGAAAGGGACAGGGGCGGGCTTGAGAAGAGACACACGGCCCGGCAGCCCGTAATAAGTGCAAAAAAGGATGTCCTCTGCTGAGTGCGAGAGACCCACCCCTGCCCTGACTCGGTGTAACACCAAGAAAGGGACAGGGGCGGGCTTGAGAAGAGACACACGGCCCGGCATGAAAATCACAAGTGCACTCGCAATGCCTTCCGGCTTTAGATGGCCTCCCCCGGGGTCTTTGCAAACACCAGTGTATAAGTCTCACCTCCACTCGGCCAGGGTGGATCCGCCATGCCTGAGGGGTGTGCACCTTCCTTCCACAAGGTCACAGGAGTGTGTGCTTCCGGTTTTGCCGCCCCCGAAAGCCCGCACGGAAGCTTGTCTGCTTCCTCCTCCTTCATGATCCCCTTGTGGACGACCGCTTTCTTGGCCTGTTTGGCCTCTAGCAGCTGACCTCCGTGAGCCGGTTCCTGGAGGAGGTCGAGTGCTACCGTCTGGAACTGCATCCAGACTTGCCGGTCGAGGAGTGGTGCAGGGACTTGCCCTCAAGCCGCAGGCCAGTGGCCCTGCAGTGATGTATGGCAGGGGGTAGGTGATACTGTCTCAGACAATCATGCACAAGTCACACAAGCAAGAATGGATTTCAGGAGCTCTGCGGTCTAGGATACATATAATAAAACTGCATCCTGCCAAGTGCTATAGGGTTCCCCTGCCCTAACTCGGTGTAACACCAAGAAAGGAACAGGGGAACCCTATAGCCCTGCCCGATATATACCTCGCTCTCTCGCTCTCTGGCTGTCTCTTTTCTTTTTTTCAAAACAAGACAAGCCATGCTGTTTAGATGTGTGGCCTCCCCCGTGGTCTTTGCAAACACCAGTGTAAGTCTCACCTCCACTCGGCCAGGGTGGATCCGCCATGCCTGAGGGGTGTGCACCTTCCTCAGGGGTCGTGCTTCCGGGTTGTGCCGCCCCCGAAAGCCCGTTGCTTTGAGATGACCCCTTTGTGGACCTCGCGAAGAGTGGCCGAGAAGGAACTCGCGGCTTCCCCAGGCATTTCTCTGAGCAGGTTGCTTAGCACGTGACTCCACACTGTTTGCCAGCGACAAACGGTGGAATAGCCCGCGGAATCGCCGAACTCTGGCCAAGGACTCCCGGACCTCGGTGGCCGTCATCGCACTTGGGTCCGTGGAATGGTGCAGGGACTTGCCCTCAAGCCGCAGGCCAGTGGCCCTGCAGTGATGTATGGCGGGGGGTAGGTGATACTGTCTCACGGACAATCATGCACAAGTCACACAAGCAAGAACTGATTTCAGGAGCTCTCCTGTGGTTTAGAGGATATACTCTCGCTCTCTGGCTCTCTCTTTCTCTTTTTTCTTTTGTTTTTTCACCGAAACACAAGAGAAGCCATGTCGGCCTTCGGAGTCACAACTGTACATGTTGTCTCTGTCGGCAAATCTCGCTATCGGAATCTATACGAATCTATCGCCACGTCGGCCTGCCCGGCATTCGGAATCCACTACTTTTTCGACACGTCGCACTTCCTAGTGCCTGTTTTTCAAAACACCTTTTCGGCACAGCTTGGCCCATTGAACAAAATAGGACAAAATTTACACGCCAGAATTTACACAAAAAAGTGTAAATTTTTTACACCCCAATTTGGCGTATAAATCATTTATACCGTTTTTGGCGTGTAAATTTTCCGAACGTGTAAAATTACACGCAAAGGATCTATCAGGCAGGCAACTCCGGGTGGAAGGCCATGTAGGCAAACCTCTCCGCAACAGTCACTAAGAAGCCTACAAGCGAAACTGGAGCACCTCCCGCGTGCTGCGGGGACCCATGCAAGGTGAAGTGCCAGGGTGCTGGCGCTTCGGGGCAGTCCCGAGAGCCCTCACGGTCGGAGTACCTGAACCAACAGGTAACCCTGGTACATTCGGAGGTGCACATACCTCAGGCACGCGACGGCATGGTGAAGGGATGCAACCGGAAGGGGCAGAGGCTGGTGGGCATCCGTACCGATTCCCCCGAGCACATAGTGCGTGGTGAATAGCTCCACCTCCATGGCACAAGTGGATATCCCCGTTCTAGCACAGACCCTTGTTCCACTGGCCAGCGACGTATGTCGCTAGCTGAGCCCAAACATCGTTACACAATCACGATCACTGAAGCACTGACAGCGAAGACTCCTAGTGCAACGCAAGGTGTCGAACCTTCATTCGCAAGGTTGCATTTTTTTCGAGAAGCACTGAAACAATCCAACAGTCAGTGGCGAAGCCACAAGCAGGTAACAAAAAGACTTCCGACTGGAACAAAGCCCGTCAGTGGACGCCGCTCATGAAGCCGCCTGGGCCGGCCCCTACCCCAGATAGAAGGTTTGGTATCCCTGGCGGCCGCTGGCGTCCCAGTCACGATGGCGCGCAATCTGGTCCGCGACGCTCTCCACCCGCTTGAACCACACCCGCACGGTCATATTGCTCGGGTCCTGCCAGTTGTGGAACTGTTCGATAACAACCAAATTGGCCTGCATGCCCGTCGCCGTCATCAGGAGGAGATCGATGTCACCTGCCGTCAACTGATAGTCGGGGTCCGCTGACAAATCGAAGTGACAAAGGTCGCCATATCGCACGTTGATGTTGGCGTCCAATCGCTTCCACAGCGGTGGCATGACACTGGCCATGGCAGAAGAGCCGACCGGGGCGGACGCGCGAACGACGTATGTCGCAAGCGGATGGCAAGCTTGAGAAACAAAAGTGGTGCACCACGGAGGCCAAGCAGAAGTCCCAGCACAAGTCAGCGAGCTAGCCAACACAGCAGCAGCCCTAGCGAAGTTTGTCTGGTCTAGGAGGTTAACAAACCCTTCGGTGCAGCGCAATGTTTTGCCGTCGCTGCACAAGGCCGTGCTGACGGGAGATTCCCGGGGGACAGCCCCACTGACTGAACGAGAGGAAGAAGCCCTGAGGGAGGCCCACAGACCAGCTGTACTCAAGTGGCGCCCTCTCTGATGTAGGCCTGGTAGCCATGCCACATAGCAGCATCCTGACGAGTGCGGGACGTGGCATCCTCCGCGCGCGGGTCATCCGGGAGGAACTTCACCCACGCACGTTGGATCCTGTTTTCGAACACAACACAGTTCGCCCCACGCTGGGCCGCCAACGCCAATGCAAAGTTGACAAACAGCGGGTCAAGGGCTTGTGAAGAGGTGAGCTGGAACATGTCAAAGCCCGGGATGTTGACGTGGGCCGGGAGCTCGGTCCAAGAACCAGCACTACCAACTTGCGTCGCCGGCACTGCCATATGGCAAGGATGGCAAACCTAGGGACGGACTACACCAGAGAGTGACGACGTATGTCGCCACTAATGTGGGCTGAGATGGGAAGGCAGGGATAGCCCCCCGGCCAACCGGTAACGGCGTATGTCGCTGCCTGAGCCCCTAGGCAGGATCACTCTACCCAAGGTAGAAGGTCTGGTAGCCCTGGCGGCCGCGCGCATCGTAATCGCGATGGCGCGCGATCTGCTCCGCCACGCTCTCAACACGCTTGAACCACAACCGCACGGTCATGTTGCGCGGCTCCTGCCAGTTGTGGTACTGCTCAATCACCACCAGATTGGCTTGCATGCCAGTCGCCGTTAACAGGACAAGATCAATGTCACTGGTCGTCAGCTGGTAGTCGGGATCCGCCGCGAGGTCGAAGTGGCAAAGATCGCCGTAGCGCACGATGTTTGCGTCCAAACGCTTCCACAGCGGCGGCATGACGCAAAAGGCCATTGCAAAAATGGAGCCTGACCGGGGCAGATATGCGAACGACGTATGTCGCAAGCGCGTTGAAAGCTTGAGAGACAGGTTTTCATGGCAGGTCCGGGCACAGGGCCAATCACAAGCGTGCGATACAGTATAAGCATTATCCGTTACCAGTGCAAGGCCGTCAATTGGATGAGCTGCACACCAGCTAGTGCTACGCTCACTTTTTGGCTGTCCTGCCTCAGCGTTATGCTTTGTGGTGAGCTTGGCCCAAGAGGCAATCCCCTCCGGCCAGCGGATATCTAAAAAAAAAACCCCTGGCGTCGCCCTTGGACAAGCCTCCCTCACGCCGGGCCCTCGCGGACGAAGGCCTGGTAGCCATGCCACATCGCTGAGTCCTGCGTCGTACGGGATGTGGCGCCCTCCCCACGTGGATCATCCGGGAGGAACTTCACCCACGCCTTGCAGATGCGACTCTCGAAAACCACACAGTTTGCCCCTCGTTGAGCAGCCAATGCCAGGGCGAAGGTGACAAACAGCGGGTCGATGTCCCTGGAAGACGTGAGCTGAAACATGTCAAAGCCTGGCACATTGACATGGGCCGGAAGCTCGGACCACGAGCCTGCACTACCCACGCGTGCCACCGGCGCAGCCATGTGGGCAAAAGGCAAAGGAGGAAGGATGGGCACCCCAGAGGGCGACGACGTATGTCGCCGCAGAAAATGTCTGCTGAACTGCATACAACGTCAACGCATCCATGTAGCTTCCGAGGCCGCACATGCAGAATGACATAGGCGCACTTTTCGAGCCCCTCGAACCTCCGTAGCGGTCACCAGCGCAGGCAACCAACCTGCGCCCGCGCACTCGTTAACGTGGAACAAAAGGGGGAGCTGAGGCGATGGCGGTAACGGCAGGGTAAGACCGCTGCCTCGAACATCACGGGACACAACCTGCGAGGGGGGGACTGTTGAGACACCCCCCCGACACATAACAACTCCAGGCAGCTGGCACGTTTGAGAGGCACAATATTTGCCGAGCGATATGCAGCTCGCAGCGCACGCTCATTGGCTGCCACTCGCGGGCAAAGACGAGAGCATTTGGCCGCACCACTAGTCCATGGCCTCCAGATCAGCGGTGCATTCCTGGGGCGGAGAAAGCAATGCGGGGCGAGCCAGACGGGCGATGGGATAAAAAGTTTGACCAGGGTGCACTCTCTCCCAACTCCCCTCCGGTGCGGGGACCGGTATCGCTTCTTGACCGAAGCAGCATCGCACCCCGCTGGAGTCAGCCACATTCACCGGGGCCGCATGGAAGCTCGCGCCATTCTCCTTCTCACTTGTGCTGAGATCCGTATCTCCTCCATCCTGGTCCCAGGCTGTCGGAGCTGGATCCGCAGCTCTCCCGACAGGGGCAGCGTTGCCGACGCTACCAGACCACCAGCCCGTGGCATCGTGGCAGCGAACTGCTGCCGTTGTTCACATTGTGGGGTATGCGCCACTCCCCGGGAACCTTCGCATAGCATACAGCAGCGTATGTGTGAATGCCCGGCCACACGTGCACAACCGGAGACCGCGCAGACAGATATCGCAGCACGTCGGGTTCTGGCCAACTGACGCCTCAGATGCCGGTCACAGCGGTCCGTGTGCTGGCCCATGCTGCAGAGAGAGCAGCAGTGTCGATGGCGGCCCTTGAAGAAGGTACGCGAGCATCCTGGCGTAATGCAAGCATATGCGGTGAGTTCGGAGCTCTCCGGCCGTTCGCCACGCCGCCGGCGGCCTCGCCTATGAGCGAGTGGAATACCTGGGTCGTGACCGTCACCCACGGAATGGGTGCCGCAAGCCTGCTCCATGGTCGGAGGTCAACAGGTCCAACAACATGTAACAAAGCGAGAACACACATGCACATGAGCCCTCTTGGCTGCGGAAGAGACCACCTGCTGGCGGTGCCAATCCCTCCTGCACTGCCTGAACCCGCTAGCCCAGGCCGCCTGCTGACTGTGGGCTGTAACAGGCGAACGGGGGCTGGCCTCCCACCGGCTCGCGCCCACATTAACCTAGATCTTCCCATTAGAACCTCGGCAGGGCAGTCAGGACAGCAGACCTGAATTGTCGTGGCACAATGCGGGGTCCGCACCCGTATGTGGCTATGACGCCACGGGCATCACCTGTGCGCCCAGGCGGGGGCCAAAGGAGGGAGATTCGCCCTCCCAGGAACCGAACCATATGATTCGCACAGCGAAGGCAAAGTCCAACGAGCCACTTCATGCTCAGTACTGAGATACGATGACATGTGCTCATCAATCAAAAACCGGACGGCTAAGCGGGCTGACATCGTCACTCCCTGCCTAGGGAGACCGTCGCCGCTTTTGCGCCGTTTTCGGCTTCGGCGTTGGTGAGGAGACCGGAGGCTCAGCATGGGCAGCCGGTCGGGCCCCTGTCCGTCCTCGAGAGGAGAGCCGGCGGCACCTGACCCATCAGCTGCTACATCGTCACAAACCAGCACGGCCCAGGGGTGTTCTCCTTCGCGAGGGGCAAGCGGCCGAATGTAGATCGCCATGGCGCCCTGAGCGACAGCCTCCTGCTCCACGCGGGTCAGGGCAAGCTGCATTGGGGCACCCCGTCGTGCCAGGACATTGGCAACGGCGCAGGACACTTCTTGCGAGATCAAGCGGGCCAAGTCTTCCGCCGCCTGCCTGCGAACACGCTCCCCAGTCGGCTCATTGACGGGTGTAGGCACAGGGGGGCCGTGAGGCGGCCACCAAGGGCCTGCGCGCCAGTAGAGGGGGACGTCGCCATCCGACTCCGGCTCGTCATCTAACACTGGCCCGAGGGGCCGGGCCATGCCGCCAGCACAGAATCGAGTGGCCAACGACGTATGTCGCAGGCAAGTGATTTGCGCTGCCTCCACCTCTGATGAAACAGCAAAGGCAAGCATCATGTTCAGCTACATGACCCACATTTGCGCATTTCAGCAGCATTCATCGCCTTTCAAATGCGACACCGGAGCGGCTTGAGGCGCGGGCCCAATGCAGGCCATGATAGATCCTCACCAATTCCCTGTCGAAAGGTGAGGCAGGGGGATAGGCACTACTCCCTCACCAGCAATCACCTGTAGTCACAACCTGATCGGCCAGAGGGAGCCCCCGCGCAGTGTCCGTAGCTGAACCGAGAATGCCGTAAGCAAACGTGAACCTGGCCCGTAAATTTCAATTTGCGAACAGTGGTGCCGCTGAGGCCCTGACTCCATGCGAGGACCTTCGGCGCCAGACTTCGCGATGGCGCTGTGGCGGCAGACAAATTTGAACTTCGCGCGATGAAAATTAGTCTTTCCGAGGATTTACCGTCTCCGTTTCAGCACCAACTTCACATTCACTATGAACTCAAAAAATCTTCGTCGTTTCCGTTTGAGCATTGCCGCAAGGTCACACAGCTGTAAGGTTCACAAGCCGTCCACAGCTCACACTTTCGCTGCTTCCAAAATTGATGCGACTTCTGCTTTCAGATTCAATTCATCCTTCCACAACGGTGTTGGCATCCCATGACAAGATTTTGTCCGATCGAATCACCAGTCACGCACCCCACCAAAACAACAATCCAAGAGTATTATTCAAGGGCATGCGCTTTTTTCTCCAAAAACGATCCGCTTAACTTTCCATCACTAGGAGAAAGTCTATGACACACGTGATTTGGCCTGTTTAGCAACACAGCTGCTCCGATTCGAGGGTCGAAAGTCACAAACTAGTTAGAAAGAAACCACGATGGGTCAGACTGTACAAATCTCGGCAGGCGCAACATCGTCGTCTGCTGGTATCAGGTGCTGGCCGGGCAGCAGTTGTCGGAGACGAAAGGGGCGTACAAGAGCAAAATTATCGGTCGCAATGGACCACTTGTCGACAGCTCCAGATTCCACAAGTCTGCACCAAAAAAACCCACGAATGCAGAAGACGATGCAGACGGTCTTGGAATGAAGTCAACGCAGTTCCAGTCAAAAGGTTCTGGCCAAACCCCCATCCAAGGATGCTCAGTTTGGCTATGGATGACATATTGGAACGCTAAACGACTCAGTGCAAACACTTGGTTCGGCATGAGGCACACACAGAGGAACTCAAGACTGCAAAAACCTGTGTAGTTACTGCAGTGCCAGGATTAGAGCCACGTGTGCTCACATGATTTCCGCAATAGACTAAACAAAAGTTGGAGCACAATGCAAGTCCTGTTGAAATCGTCCCGGTGGAGTGATCGTGTCCGTGCACAAGGGGCCTCCACAGTTGCTGCAATGTGTAAGAATCAGCGTGCGCATGCAACAAGCTTGAACCTGCCTTTTAGCTGCAATCAGTCCCAAGCCCCCTTTAGCCTCATACAAGCACACGGCCCCTCTCCCCCCCACCTCCCAGTCAAAAACAACAAAAACAGAAGACTAAAGTTCGAAGTGAGCCGGCCGCAGCCTGCAAACGGATCGGGGAGCGAGGGGGGAGGGAGGGAGGGAGGGAGGGAGGGATTGAGCAACGCTAGCAGTGTTTTCGTTTTCTTCGACAGTATAACGAGAAACAGTATAACAAGACAAATGGACTTCAAAAGCATATACATGCACATATCAAGAGCATAAGTCTAGATGAAGCCGTGGTTTCGAGTTCATCGCACGCTTCAAACTTGGAACCAGGACATGCTGTGAACGTCGTCATGGGAAACCCTTCGATGTGAGCATCATCTGAAACTGCGCTGCGAAATGATGATATGTGCGCAGATTCTTCCCGTAAGCATGCCACAATTCACAGCCTCTACAGAGGCACCTGATGCAGCTGGACGTGCTTCATGTCAGATCTTCATTCAGAATCCACAGGGCTCTCAGCATCAATCATCAGATCCCGAATCAGAAGCAGGCACCTAGAGCAAGACGCAGAATGATTGTGGACTGTGGGTCGACTCAGTCTGGCCTGCGCAGGCTCTAAATGCCCTTTCGCCGGAATCAAGAAGTCCTGCCTGGTTCACGGGAGTCATGTGAGAATCCCTCTAGATCTCAAAGGATCGTAAACGGCAAGTGCCTGACAGTTGCAGGGTCGCAAAGGATTCAGTAGATGCATGTGCCACGTCAGACTCTTCATGCAGCCGAACCGGAGGTTTGATTCAAGAATCATGGCGTAGATAGGTGAGTATTCAGCTTCCACCTCTCACGGAACACTTGCTGTGCCAAATTCCAAACACTCCACCTTAAAACCCAAAGCAGGGGCACTGCAAATCCATTCAAAACAAGTACGTGTCAAAAGCGTGGTGATGGTATGGGCACCTCAGTGCCAATCGAGATCCTTGCATGCTACGTGGCATTGCGGCGGACTTCAGCCGGTGCAGAGTCTGCTGTGGTGACGGTGAGAATCCTCTTTGCTGCAAGAGCCGCCGAAGAAGTGCAAGAACCTTCTTAAGGATGGAGTGTAGCAACCCTCCGATCCCTGCAAATTGATCTCACTGGCTGCATTGAGCCCACCAGAATTAGCTCTGTCGAGAGCCGCGCCTCCCAGCAAGGCGCCTCGATGCGCCTCGGCACCGTGGCAGGACAAACACTTTCTTGTCAGAGGGTCTGGTCTCTATTTCCGGTGCGGTGCCCTGCTGTCTGAAACTTCCACAAGTGGATATGGGTTAAAGGTACCAGGAATGCCTGAGGCATGCACTGGGTGCTCAAGCAGTGCCCGGCGCTTTTGAAAGTCTGGAGGCTTTGCTAGCCCTCCAGATAATAGCCGAATGCATGCGGCTGCTTTCTTCGGCGTGCGTCGATGTTTCTGTTAGAGCATGCAGTCCCACGGTTTGGGAAAGCAAATTCGTCTGTACAGCGCATGTGGCCGAGCAACATGTTGCTCAGTCCGGCAGGTGCACTTTCGTACTCTTCAAGACACATGAAGCTGATACACCCACTTCTGTTGGGTTCACTGTCTTTTGGTGAGTGTTTGGGAAGTGTAGGAAGCTGTGTTGGCTGCCGAAGGTGACCTTGCTTGTACTAAGTAACGTGTACTACTCTACGCGCAGGAAAAACATTGATTCGGTGGCATCAGGGTGCAACTCTCTCGTGGCTTCGGAGGTTGGCACAGCTGCGACTGTTACACTCACATCTGGACTCTCTTCCACGTCAGCTTGTGCAGTGTCCTGAAGTGTCTGGAAAACAGAGCGAAAATCACTCCAGACAGGGGGTGCCTGCGGCGTGCACTGGGTTCTCAAGCAGTGCCCGGCGCTTTTGAAAGTCTGGAGGCTTTGCTAGCCCTCCAGATAATGGCCGAATGCATGCGGCTGCTTTCTTCGGCGTGCGTCGACGTTGCTGTTACAGCATGCAGTCCCACGGTTTGGGAAAGCAAATTCGTCTGTACAGCGCATGTGGCCGAGCAACATGTTGCTCAGTCGGGCAGGTGCACTTTCGCATTCTTCAAGACACATGGAGCTGATACACCCACTTCTGTTGGGTTCACTGTTCTTTTTTGAGTGTTTGGGAAGTGTAGGAAGCTGCGTTGGCTGCCGAAGGTGACCTTGCTTGTACTAAGTAACGTGTACTACTCTACGTGCAGGTAAAACATTGATTCTCGAACACCTCTCCAGACGCTTCGGGAATTGGCGACTGTTACAGTCACAGCTCTTCGTCGTCAGCATATGCAACGATTCGCTGTGCTGTCCTGCATGGGCACTGGGGCCTCCGACACCGTCACGTCCATCGCGTCTTGGGAAAGCAAGCCATGAGCTACATGTGGTCCGCTTGCCAGGGTCTGGGAGGAGCTTGCAACCTCATCGTTGTGACAAACTGGCACTGCGGAGAGGGTCGTGGCATCGTCAGCCACATCTTCTTCGAAGATTGCCGCCCCGCCGTCATGCGGATTTGGAAGTGCTTCTTCTCCTTCCGCAGAAACTTCCAAAACCACCTCCGCTGTGGCAGAAGCAGCAGCAATGTTGCGCAATTCTTGCAGAACGGACTTTAGCGTCCTAACCTGACTGCAGCGCAACCACACGCTCTGCAGGCAAGAACGATGCTCGGAGCGCAGCTGTGCAGGGCGGCTATGGCAAATCTGTTTGAAGTCTTGCTCCCCATGGTTCTGCAAAGCAACAAGACAACCATATGCGAACCCCAGCCCCCCGGCACCTTCGCGTCAGCAAAGTTGTCGCCTCTGGTTCCAAGGACTTCGGGGCGAATGGCATCTTCTTCCGAGTGCGGAAGGGGCTGAACGCGGCCGTCAAAGTTCTCGAACCGAGCTTCCAGGTAGCATGCTTGTGCTGCATAGCCTGCGGCGGGTTCTATAAATTGAAGAGGTTCCTTTAAGGATCCTTCTTATGGGGGCGATTGTACCAGATCGGGTCTGAACCTCATGGAAAACTAGAAGCTGAACTCAGACTTTGAGCCTCCCACACTTTTTCAAGGCGCAGGAGTCTGGTTCCAGCAAGGGAGCTCATTACTCATTACTATCGAAACTACGCACCTCCAAACTACCATCCGCTTCTCTCAAGCCAGTAGAACAAACGTGATTTTTTAAAGACCCGACGCCTGACGAACTCAATCAAGAGACTGCTGATCCCCCCCCGATTACCCCAAGACGGAAGCATCCCATGTTACAAACTACGGCGGGTTTTGGTGGGCAGCTTCAGCCCTTGAGCCTCCGACCCCACTTCTCCAGGTTGCCGGAATCCTCAAGTCTAGGAGTCTAGGACGGGCAGCTCCGAAACTACGCACCTTCAAACAAGCATCGCTTTCTCTCAGGCCAGCAACACAAATCTGTATATATATATATATATATAGCCATCCACGACCCACACCTACGGAGCGAAGGAACTCCTGCTGATTCCCGCCTAAAACGTAGCAAAAGAAACGGGAGCTTCGATGGCCTGCCTGAAAACTGGTATGTGCTCAGCAAGATGCTGCAGAACTGGACCAGCATTTGCGATGCCTTGCATATCCGAACATGGACGGATGTCAAAAGCAGATCTTGGGCTGAGGCATCGTCACTGAGTTACCAGAAACCAGATTAAGCTTCTTGCATGCCCTAGATGCTGTATTGACGGCCCAGAAGAATGCATAGGCTGTGACACAGGCGCAGAACAAGGCTTCAGATCGCTTTTCTTCCTGAGGCCACCAACAACAACCCATGAGGATAAAGAGCCTAAGCTTACTAACACATCCTCTACAGCTGACGGCTCTTGTTCGCGAAGCTATGTAAGGAGTCAAATCTCCTCCAGGAAGTCCAAGATGTCTTGCCGCGGAATGCCGCGCTCTGCGCTGGCTGTGACAGCCTGCTGCAGAATGCAAATGGGTCGACCTATGTAAGTTATTGGAGCTGTGATGCTAGTCTCTGTGCTTGGCTCAAAATCAAGTGCAACACATTCATGACTGCATGCACATCACAAAAGCCCAGCAGCAAAAGGTCAACGATACCAAGTGCGAGCTTGCAGCCTCCGTAATTAGAATGCTTTTGCTGCCCCACGGTAATCTTCAAGCTGATACGTCTTAATTTGCCCCAGAACCTGGCAAGTACATTTACAATGACAACGAGGCCTGGCGGAGACGCCACAAGGGAAGGACGCACAGCTGCTTCAGGGTGCTCCGCACCACAATGAATATCAGAACGGCAGCGAAGAAGTAGTCCCGTGACAGGAGAAAAGTCCCAACGGTGTTGACATCCAGGCCCACATCTAGCATCACCACTGCAACACTCAACCACAGTCCGCCTCCCTGCCAAGGCCAAGCAAGCGCCACAACTGGCTTGATTTTCGAATGAACCTCAACGAATTGCTCCGGCGACTGCTCCAAGAGATCCTTCACAGCCTGCAGAGCTACTTCTTGAAGGTCTTCAGGCTCTGGATCCCCTCGGCCACCAGGGAGTCGCTTCGCGCAGCCCATGACGACGACAAGCGCCAACCACACCACATAAGACAGGACGACCACCAGGCTGAAAAAATATAGGCACATGAAAAGCTCTGCGGCGCTTATAGGCCCGAAAGAACTGTTGTCCCACAAACCCCAGATCTGGTAGTCACCGACCCATGGTGCCCAGTGCCCGCCACCGAATCTATGAAGTCTCCACTCCGCGTGAAACGGATTGATGATTGTGCCGTGAATCGCTTGTACCTGTAAGGCGATGGCCGTCAGAAAATGGACAATGCCCATCAATACTGAAGTGCGGAGGAGGGCAATAACTTGGCTGGGAAACCCCCGGCTCAGTATTGCCAGAGCCGGAGCACGGAGCAAGGCCCGCAGCCCACGCAGTCGAACTGCTGGGATGAAGTAAGCCAGAGTCACCACAGGCAACCACCAGGCCCAATAGGCAACAATCAGTGCGAAGCCAAAAAGATAGATGGCAGTATAAACTTCCAGCCAACACGAGAGTCGCCAAAGCGTTCCGTGGGTTGAAAAGGCTCGACTGACTAGAAGCATAGCACCGTTCTGGAACGGATCCAAACGCTTCGCGGTCGAATGCAAACTTGCGCGCTGCCGTTTCCTTTGCAAGAGTTTCTGTTCGAGGGCCACGACCGCGCAGGTCACCAGGACCACGCAGCCAGGAACGACCCAGGTGCGCACATCTTGGAGGGCGGCGGAGATGGCGGAGATCAGGGTTGTCGTCGAGACTTGCGCTTTCAAGAAGTCCCTGGCGTCTGGGTTATCCAAATCTGCCCACAAAGGAATCCCTGAAGGAGATCGCCAGCCCACATAACCGCCGCAGCTCAACCAAAGCTGCACCGCAGGCTTCGAGAGCTGTCGGAATGACAGACAGTTGAAGTCTACAGCGTGCTCTTGCCAGGATGGCTGGAACCAGGGTGCGGTCACGTTGCAAGCCGCTGCGACGACCAGCTCGCATTGAAGTCTGTGGACAGTCGGCATAGAACCGTCCGGCCACACCTGCTTTACGACCTGTAAAAGATCATAGTCCCAGTCCCCCGTCCGGAATGGAACTGCATGCAGCGGAGTGTCGCCCTTGTTGTTGGTGACGCGCAGGGCAGCACGCACATCTGCGGGCCAGCTGTCAGTGAGGATTTTCCACGTTTCTGAGCGCCAGCAAGGTCCTGCAGCAAAGTGAAGCGGTGTGTCACCATCGACATCTGCGGCTCGTAGTCCTTCGGGCCATACCTCCAGCAGCACCAGTATCGTGTCTCTGCCGGATGGCCCACACGGCTCAACGCTCCGTTCAAAAGCCACATGCAGAGGTACTCGTCCATTAGAGTCAGCCACTTGGACACCTTCCGGCCAGGCTTCGACCAGCAAGCGCAAGACGTCAAACGAACCATATTCAACAGCCAGGTGCAGAGGCACTTGTCCATTGGAGTCAGCCACTTGGACACCTGACAGCAGCTCCGTCGCTCTGCTGGCATTGTTGCGGCGGACAGCTTCTACCAGCTCACTCTGCATGTGAGACTGTATGCTCTGCATGCAAAGTCGTAGCGGAGTGTCGCCCGCGTTGTTGGTGGCAAGCACACCTGCCGGCCACCTGTCTGTCAGCATTTCCCAAACTTCCAAGTTGACATGACATTCTCTTGAAGCATAGTGCAAGGGTGTGTCACCGTGGACATCTTGGGCGCTTACTCCTTCGGGCCATGCCTCCAGTAGCGGCTCGACATCATCTAAAGGTGAGTGGGTATACCACTTGCAATTAGAATTAAACATGCCTTCAAAAGCCGAATGCAGAGGTGTTTCGCCAAATTCGTCAGCCACTTGAACACCGTCCGGCCAGGCTTCGACCAGCAAGCGCAAGACGTCAAACGAGCAACAGGCGGAGGCTTCATGCAGCAACGTCTGGCCTTTAGCTGGAGAGAACTCGTCGACTGTGCGAGTACTGCTAACGTCGAACTGCCCGGCGGACAGCCTCTCCGCCACTCTGCTGGCATTGTTGCGGCGGACGGCTTCTACCAGCTCACTCTGCATGCAAAGTCGTTGCGGAGTGTTGCCCGCGTTGTTGGTGACATGAAGCACAACTGCCGGCCACCTGTCTGTCAGAGTTTCCCACACCTCCGAGTTGACCAGACATTTTCTTGCAGCATAGTGCAAGGGTGTGTCACCGTGGACATCCCGGGCCCTTAATCCTTCGGGCCATGTATCCAGTAAAATCTAGGAATTATATAAAGGTTCGGCATCATATACATGTGGGAGAAAATAGCGCGGGCAATAAAACACAGTATGCAGAGGTGTTCGGCCAAATTCGTCAGCCACTTGCACACCGTCCGGCCAAAAGGCAACCAGGTTGTGTAAAATGGCAATCGAGCACAAGACGGAGGCTCGATGCAGCAACGTCTGGCCTTCAGCAGTGCGAATGTTGCTAATGTCGACCTGCCTGTAATAGAGCAGATCAAACACTCTCCTGCCATCCTCCTGGAGGACGGCTTGGATTAACTCCTCCTGCGCGTCGGCCCAGACCACCGCGCAGAGCCATAGCGCGGCCACCGCGCAGAGCAATAGCCCAGCCACCGCGCAGAGCCACAGCACGGCCCAGCGGTTCATCTGGGTTTGCTTTGCAGATCCCAGCCGACGCCCGGACGTGGCTAAGGCAATGGCAATCATGGCGGTGTGCCCTGATCAAGCCGTTGGCTGCTCCTAGCTCCACATCTTGATATCAATATCGTGTTTCTGAGCAGGCTTACACATGCTCTACCGTGAAGCCCGTGTAGCTAGAAAACACAGTGGCAAGCTAAACAGATGAAAGGCCAAAGGGATCGCACATGTGTTGCTGAGCCCCGAGCCTGCCAGTCTGTCCTGACCCCAGCTTGCGGCCACGTGCCTCTATCTCAACATAGCGGATTGCAAGCTGTAGGGTTCTGGCTTGCAGGGTTCCAGGGCTGGTTGCGTCTCGGGACCTTCAGACACAGAGCTCCTCCTGGCAAAGGTGGAAAGCTGGAGCTGGCCTTCTGACTTCATGGGAATCTGAGTTCCACACCCAGTATGCCGCTCACCCGGATGCCTCAAAAGGTGATATATGCTGGGCTTGGACAGTGTGAAAGCAAGGATATCCCTCACTCCGATGCTCGAAGGCAGTTCTGTTGAAGTACTACCGTGCGATCCCAATGCGAACCATCAAAGATGATGTCAGCACGCTAGCAGAGTTTCAGTATCTCCGGTGCCTCGCCATCGTGGAGAGGATGCGTGCGGAATGGCACGGTCGCGAGATAGGAATTGTGGTCTCGGGCTCCAGCAATCTCTGCGCAGGATGCGGCGCTGCATTAAGGTTGCTGCCGGAGCTCGCTGCCTGTCGCCTCTTGCTTGAAATGGCTTCGGAAAAGCTCTTGCAGGAGCTGCCTTATCCTACGCAAGTCTGACCTGATCACAAGCACGGGCATCAACCAAGAGACCTGCTAGTTCTTTTCCGGGATCTCCGGGATCCTTTGGATCCACGGGCTCTGGAAAGCCAGTACTAAAGCATGGGACCCGCATGGAAAATGCCGGCCCGAGCAGCGGCAGTGCAAAGCCCAAATCCTGTGGTCTAACTCCGCGTTTGCGGTGAGGTCTCTCGCTCATTCAAACTGACCCTGGTGCTGCTTCGCCTTCTCGTAGTTCGTGATCTCCGGAACGTGCTCCTCATCCGGCTTGAGAGAGGGACGCGCTGACTATTCTGAGGCTTCAGGAACTGCAAGCCTGCCGGCCTAAGTCTAAGCCCACAGAGGTCCTTTCGTTGCTTCCTGTCTCGAACGATGCGCGCCAGTTCTTTCAAGGTGTGCGCCTGATTAAGAACTTTTGGCAGGACTTACTACACCTCGATTCCCTCTTTTGTGCTTCGTGCGGCCTCATCGAAGTTGGCTCGGATGTTTGCGTTCATGAGTGCGAAGGCTAAGCAGCGAATTTGCTTATAGAAGTCTCCGGGTCGTTCTCGTCCCTGGAGAACTCGAGCTTCGTCCAGTCTCTTCTTCCAGACGTCGAGGTCGGAGACGAGAGGCGACACGCGGAAGCTGCCTTGGTTGCGTCTTTCTGCACGCAGTTGCACGATCTCCTTGGACAACTTGCTCTGGCCAACCTGCGCGAAGGCCACTCTCATGTCGTCAGACCAAATGTCGTAATAGTCGCTGCTCTTCCGGCGCCACTCTTCGCCTGTTACGGTGCAGAATGCCGAGTGGGTAAGCTGCTTGCCACGGGCACCCCAGATAGGGCAGTCGTCAGGGATGTGGTGGGTGTTGAAGTTCAGGTAGTAGCAGTGCCTGGCACACTGGGCTGCCTGGTGTAGCCAGAAGTCCTGCACAAAGGCGAGCAGGGGACGCGGCCCGGCCACGCCGCCTCCTTTTCATCCTATTCTGTGTCGGGCTACGCCGCGGCTACGGGTTCCAAGCCTCGGGATGGGCGTTTACATACTATAAGGGATAACTATAATGTAACTATACTGTTACTAAAATGTCACCATATATAACTATAATATATAACTATAACATGACTATAATGGAACTCTAATAGAACTATAATAGAACTATAATATACCTATATGATAACTACAGAGGACATGTAAACGAAAATTCCTTACGAGCTCGGTCCTCGAGGACATTCTTGTTCCCGAGCGACAGCATGTTGTCCAGGAACACCAACGACGAGTTGTGTCCCTGTTGAGCTGCCTGTGGGATTACTGCAGCCCAGACGCCATTGCCTCCCTTCAGTACACTTTCCACACTGGCTGCATCCTGAGTGTTGCCGCTGCCACCATGTGCGTGAACCAAGATCCGGTAGTGCTCGGTCTCCGGAAAGAACTTCCGAAGCCACTCGACCAGCGTCCCATAGTCTATGTAGTTGGCGCATCCTCGGCCTTCCTCTGTCAAGATGGCCACGACTCTCCGCTGGAAAGCCTCGTCGGCCTTCCAAGTCCGGAAGGCTCTTTCGGCCTCGGTCTTTCTTTCAGGATTCATGGCGCCATCCGTCTTCAAGTCCAGGAACTCCATCAAGTCCACAAGGTTCAAGGAAATCTCGCCCATGCCGGCCTTGCCATGCTCCCCGCCCAACTCTTCGTCACTTCGCCAGGGATCTCCCGGAAGGCCCATGTCGGTGAAGATCCTGTCCAGATCTGCGACTGCCTCTAAGATGGACTGCACGAAATCTGCGGCGGCGAAACGCACACTGGCCTGTCGGAGGCTGTCAGGCTTGGCTGTGACACTCGAGGAACCTGAAACTAAATGCACACGAGCATGTTAGGACTCAGGACCGCTGTTGAGCCCCGAACACCCCAGATTCAAGTGACATGTACACAGCTCAGACAACTCTCGGAATTTGGGATTTGGAGTTCCGAGTCGGTGCCAGGGTGCCACTGTCTCCTGATAGACCTGAACCCTCTTCCTACGAGGGTTCAGGGTAAAGGTCATTCGTCCAGGGATCCAGGGTTGGAGGTGAATGGATTGAAGTAAAAAGCGACGGATGATGAGTGGTGAGTAGCACGATGCTCCCCGTTGCTTGTCGTCGCCCACTCCATCGCATTACAGTCTTGTACCCTCCCAGAAGCTCGTCATGCCTCATCTGTGGTGGCTGTACCACCAAGTCATGGTGTTCCTGAGCTTCTCGCCTCATTCCGAACTACATGCAGGTTCGCGGTGCCTTGCGAATGAAGTTCGAGCATTTGCGTTTTGTCAAACTCTTGGAAGCCTGGGTCTGCCACTCCTCAGGGCATTGTCTAGGACCGCGCTCCCATTCCTCCTTTCTAAGCTTGTACTTGCCACTACTATTGCTTCACGCACACCCGATAGTAGGATACATGGTCACTACGCCAGGAGAGCATGCTCTGGGCTCCGTAATTTTACTTGCACCGGGCTTGTCTCCGTGACCGCCTAATGGCTCATTGAATGTGGCTCAGGTGCCTATGTTATGTCATCAGCGGCGACCAGGCTGATCGGGTTGCAGGCGTCTGAGGCTTTGGGGCTGGGGCCTTGAGGCCAGGAATGCATGTCGAGCGTAAACCATCATCCGAGGAACCGTTCTCTTATCATCGACATGCCTTCCAACAATGCTTTTAAAAAGGATCTTTTAAGACATTGAGTTTGCTGGGGGCCACTTAGCGACATGGACCAGGGCTTCCCACACCTCACTCGTCTCGGGCTCGGTGCTCGCGCTCCGTTTGTCAGAACTCTTCTGCAAAGACTTCTTCGAGGCTTTCTTTGGGTTTCAAGTTTTCAAGGCTTTCGTCTCTACAACGGAGATCCCACGAGAGGGTGCTCCAGAAGCGAGGCCTTGAGGGTGAGGTCCAGGAAAGCGTTCGGGATTTTGAAGTCCTTGATGGCAGCCATGCCCGCCTTGCGGTCCTCTTCGCCTGGACCGAACATCGCCACCAGCCCCTCCATGCTGTCGTTACGGTCCCGCAGCTCTTCGAGGATCTGATTCTCGGGGGTGTAGGAGTCCTTGTAGTAGAGGCCGGTGATCGCAATGTCTTTGAAGAACATCTTTCGGATGATCTGCAGAGTCAGGTACTTCATGTACCCGGTGTGACCAAAGGGCGTGTTGGTCGCGGGTTCCCGAACGGTGTGGTCCATCACTATGGGCTTCAAGTTCTGCAGCCGATCGTCCTTTGACGACGGCGTCATCTCTTCGACACTGTCCAGTGGAGCTCTGAATTTGTCATCGTCGCCAAGATCCCGCACAAAATGCTCTGTTTGCCCGATGATCTCGTGCCAGAGCTTGTTGTCCGGCGCGCAGAGGAAGAGTTTGATGTCTTGAGGCTCCATAAGGCCGAAGACACTCTGCCGAAGCACCGCTTCGTCAGACTGCCGCGCCTCCCGGCAGAGATGCTCAAGTTGGTTGTCCACATCAGGGAACTGCTCCGGATTCTGAAGTTCCTTGAAGAGCGAGTCGCACCTCCGGCACACCTGCAGTCCTAAAGGCTTGGCTCCATCTCTACAGTCGAAGCCAGCCGTGGCATGCACCTGCCAGCGTCACGGAACAGAGCAGCACACCACGCCCGCAGCACGGCACAGCCTGGCGCTGAGGCGGCGAGAACTGCCCGGACCTCTGCCCCATGGCCTTCAGGAAGGGTTTGCTTACCCCTGGCGGCTCCATGCAGAATCATGCGCAAACAGCACGTCCAAGCTCAGCGGCCCATAGGGCTTGGAGTGCTGAATGGAGGACCTGCGAGAATTTGGGTGCACATGCGCCGCCGCTGCGTTGCCGCATCCCGCGGGCCTCAGGGTTGACCTTGTGCTGCATTGCATCCGTCATGGCAAGTCGCAGGATCGCCTCGTTGCCGGACACCATCGCGGCTTTCAGCACTTCTTCGGCCTTCGAAATCAGGAGAGCTTGACGGCCTGGGCCTAAGGTCGCCAACAACGTAGACAATCCCCCCAAGATCCCAAAACCTTCTCCTGCTCAGCGAGAGATGGATCTGCCGCTGGTTCAATGGGAGCCCGCTCCACGTCGTGGCCCTGGTGGCAGGCAGAACTCCGAGCTCCAATGATCGGAGGACGGTGCATCTTCTCGAAGGCTGGGAGCAGAGGAGGGACGAGGATGAGTCGGTTCGACGGCAGGAGTGCGATCAGCGGAAGTGCGATAGGCATTTTCAGGCCTCGCAAGGGCCAAACGAGATGTCCAACTTTTGAAGGTGAAGCCGAAAGCACTACAAGCTTGTGGGAGAGCAACAGCGTGCCGAGAAACCTCCATAATTTCAATCACAGGGGCAGCCCCAAACCTCGAGAGGGGTGCCGACGGTGCCGATAAGACCAATAGAACCCAATGGCTTCAGGTCTCCACGCTTCCAATCCCGCCAAACTCACAGCATTGCACTGGGACCTCTTGAGATTTGGGCCCGAAACCCCTTGGGACCTCGCGACACAGGTGCACATGATGCTTCGTGACCCTTGCTCCTGTCGGGGATGATTTTTATACACCCCACGTGCTGAATTCGAGCCCTACTGACACTTGATGGCATGACATCCCTTAGCCGGCCAGACCATCAGATTCAACTCAATTTCAACCAAACATGGCATACTTGGTGGCCGGCCCGGTCAGGTGACCTCGTGGCATCCTTTTGGATGCGCTGCATGGCCTGCATCGTTCGGAGGGGCTGCAAACAGGGATATGTGACCGGTGCATTCACCGTTACACATGCTGGAATGGCAAGCCACGTTATCCCGGTTGGCGCATGCCATTCCATGAAACTTACGAACTGACATGGAAACTACCGAAACTGGGGATCCCCACACAGTGTCCGGCGACGAGGACCTGGCACTCCATGCGTATGTGGTGCTCCGAAATTCTCAGGCACGCAGAAGAGAAGGGACTAGACTGTGGCAACCGCCCAGCGGGCAGCGCAACTGTCGACAGATGCCCCTTGTCAGTCTCCCGAGCATGCCCTCTGCAGCCAGGTTTACCGGGCTTGGTCATGAAGGCTTTTCTACTATCGACATGGCAAGCCGAAAGTGGCTTGCATCGGACGGACCCCTATATGCTGACGGATTTGGTCTCTTTGTGGACGTCCCGTCGAGGGTATGAGACTTGGGAACGCTCCTGGTCTTGGCTTCTGCTTACTGTGCTCCTTGACAATCGGAAACGCCGGAAGCCCCTGTGCAGGTCTTGACTAAATCACCCAGTAAAACTTGGCCCGGGGCCTTGTTGTTCACCTTCAGCTCTTTCGCATGGGCAAGGGCTGCCTGAAGTGCTTGCAGATCGCCGCCGCTCATCGCCTTCACGAGGCTCTGCTCCGCCTCCACCTGCAAGCGGAAGCACATGGCCAAAGGCGCGACTTCCAGCGCCGAGCCGAGGAAGCCACACGCTGCATGGCTTCGTAAGCTTCCACGAGTACCTGGCATCCAGTTCCGTCTTTCACCTTCCGAAGCCCCTCCGGAGCAGCTTCAGACCTCCGGCCTCGTCCGGCAGCCCCAGGCTCGCGCCTTCTTCGATGGCTTCTTCCAGGGCTGCCACGTCGCTTCCCTGCATCGCTCCTCGCAGCTTGGCTTCTGCCTGTCGCAGCAGGAGCAATCGGCTCCGAGCGCACTAAACAAAACCCACCCTTTCTTGGCCCGGCCGGTTCGAGGTTCCGCCTTTCACCTTGCGAAGCGCCTATAAGCGTCCGGCCTCGGTACGCAGCTTGGCCTGTCCGAACCGGATAAGATGAGCTCGACAGATTCCAAGCACAAGTTGAAATCTGGAAGCTAGTTACGTAGTGGTCTAGTCCGGCGGCCACGCCTGCTTCTCGAAGAAATACCCCTCAAAAAAAGTCGCAAAAGTATGGCAATGCGCCGGGCTGAACTCTGCAGGAGAGCCACCACATCGAAGAGCAAAAGATCAAAGCTGCAGATACTGCAGTAGCAACCGTTATGATGACGACGATGAGTGAACCGTGCATAGTCATAGAACCATCTTCGTAGCTTGGCAGAATGCTTGCCCTCATCGCCCCGCGTGTTCCCCCAATGCTGCTAAATATGTCGGAACACTAGCGGTCTCAGCTTTGCACTACGATACAGACTCGACATCTTGGGACTTCACGAGTGAAGCAAATAAAATCAATGGCCTGCCCCCACTCAGAGTCTTTCACAGAAGCTTGACGGATCTCGGCAGCATGCAGGTGCATGAAAGAGTTTATCAAGCCTCCAGATCTCGGCTCACCCGCAGGCTGAAAATCGAAGGCACGAGAGAGCCAGGAAATCAGAGGGCAGAGCACCAGTGCAGGAAGTTTTCGCAAAGGCCTAGGCCACTCTAGCACAAACACCATCACTGCAATTGTCCTCCCCAGCGAACTTCTCTGACACATTAGTGATAGTGACTGCGCATCTTCCCTGCCGAAGTAGTGTCGTGTCCTAGGCCCTCGGAAGAATCGGACGTGGGGCGCTGTTCGAGCTTCGGCTGAAACCTATCAGGGCATCCGACTGCAACAGCCAAAAGCCCATGCTCAGAATGTACACGGAGCTGGCTGAAGCTTCGTTGGCATCCCTCTGAGAGCAGAAAGGCCGCGCCGTCCGAAAGCCCTCTTGGCATGCATACAAGTTGACGATTACAGCAGAACACCAACGCACACTTCAGCGCACCATCAACAGCGAGAGCCTCGCGCCTTCATGTCCAGGGTCCAGAGATCGTTGAGACCTCAGGCAGGGCTGCTCGCAGAGCATCGCTACTCTGGCCCCACTGAGGATTGTCCCCACCAAGGCCGGTGCGGTCACATCCTCGGCTGAAGGTGGCAGGGCGCGGGCTTTCCGAAGAAAAGGACCCTGCGCGGCCACCCGGCCGCGCGGACTCAGGGGCGGACCGTCTGAACCCCCGAAGACGAGCATTCGCTGGAGCTCCGGAGCGTACACAGCGGTGTGGGAGCTGCGCTCCGGTGGAGTTCCCTTCAGCTCTGCCAATTTCCATTCCATGGCCTCGCAGCTTGGAGTATCACTCCTTCCTGCAATTCACTCGCTCACTTCCAACACATCCCGTGAGCGTTCCTCTCTGGAATCTTCCGACTGGCACTTACCGCCGGTCGCGCGCTGTGAGCGGCCACCTTGCGCGTGCTGCCCCGGCGCTCGGGACCGGCGATGCTTTTCTGGTCACTCGATTGCGGACAAGATCTCTTTTGGTGTTGCTGGAAGCCGCTTTCAGGGTCTACATGGTGGCCATCTGCGTAGTGCTTCGGGAGCTCTCCCAGCACTTGTCTCAATGACTACATCAACTGGCCATTCCCGGCTAAAGGATTCATCCGGTCTCACATCGGATAGCTGACTAGCTTTCGTCTGTGCCCTCTGCCTGCTGAAACAACATTTCGGGAGAGTGCAAAAGACGTCCACCGTTGCATGCGGGGAATGCGGAATGCACATGCTTTTCAGCGCAAGCTAAGGAAACTGGACATGGAAAGCTCCAGAAGTCTGGGTGCTGAGTCAACATCCGACTGGGGAAGAGGGGCGGGCGACACAAATGTCGAGCGACTTTGAGAGTCTTCACTGCTCTTCCTCCGCGGGCTCACCGGCGCTGCAGCCGACGGTTGTGAGCTGCTGCACACCGCAGGCAGCCAGCGGCAGAACACCAACGCACACTTCAGCGCACCATCAACAGCGAGAGTCGCGCCTTCATGTCCAGGATCCAGAGATCGTTGAGACCTCAGGCAGGGCTGCTCGCAGAGCATCGCTACTCTGGCCCCACTGAGGACGGTCCCCACCAAGGCCGGTGCGTTTATAAAGTCCTCGGCTGAAGGTGCCTGGGCGCGGGCTTTCCGAAGAAAAGGACCCTGCGCGGCCACCCGGCCGTGCGGACTCAGGGGCGGACCGTCTGAACCCCCGAAGACCAGCATTCGCTGGAGCTCCGGAGCGTACACAGCCCTGTGGGCGGCGCGCTTCGGTGGAGGAGTTCCCTTCACCTCTGCCAATTTCCATTCCATGGCCTCGCAGCTTGGAGTATCACTCCTTCCTGCAATTCACTCGCTCACTTCCAACACATCCCGTGAGTGTTCCTCTCTGGAATCTTCCGACTGGCACTTACCGCCGGTCGCGCGCTGCGAGCGGCCACCTTGCGCGTGCTGCCCCGGCGCTCGGGACCGGCGATGCTTTTCTGGTCACTCGATTGCGGACAAGATCTCTTTTGGCGTTGCTGGAAAAGCCGCTTTCAGGGTCTACATGGTGGCCATCTGCGTGGTTTCGAGAGCTCTCCGAGCGCTTGTCTCAGTGACTACATCAACTGGCCATTCTCGGCAAAGGATTCATCCGGTCTCACAGTCTCACATCGGATAGCTGACTAGCTTTCGTCTGTGCCCTCTGCCTGCTGAAACAACATTTCGGGAGAGTGCAAAAGACGTCCACCGTTGCATGCGGGGAATGCGGAATGCACATGCTTCTCAGCGCAAGCTAAGGAACCTGGATATGGAAAGCTCCAGAAGTCTGGGTGCTGAGTCAACATCCGACTGCCCGACATGGGTTACAGTTTCAGTGTCAGCCTCAGTTTGGGATCTTGGCACGGGGGGAAGAGGGGCGGGCGACACAAATGTCGAGCGTCTTTGAGAATCTTCAGCGCTCTTTCTCCGCGGGCTCACCGGCGCTGCAGCCGACTGTTGTGCTGCTGCACACCGCAGGCAGCCAGCGGCAGAACACCAACGCACACTTCAGCGCACCATCAACAGCGAGAGCCTCGCGCCTTCATGTCCAGGATCCAGAGATCGTTGAGATCTCAGGCAGGGCTGCTCGCAAAGCATCGCTACTCTGGCCCCACTGAGGACGGTCCCCACCAAGGCCGGTGCATTTGGAAGATCCTCGGCTGAAGGTGGCAGGGCGCGGGCTTTCCGAAGAAAAGGACCCCGCGCGGCCACCCGGCCGTGCGGACTCAGGGGCGGACCGTCAATTCCCCCGAAGACGAGCATTTGCTGGAGCTCCGGAGCGTACACAGCGGTGTGGGCGCTGCGCTCCGGTGGAGGAGTTCCCCTCAGCTCTGCCAATTTCCATTCCATGGCCTCGCAGCTTGGAGTTTCACTCCTTCCTGCAATTCACTCGCTCACTTCCAACACATCCCGTGAGCGTTCCTCTCTGGAATCTTCCGACTGGCACTTACCGCCGGTCGCGCGCTGTGAGCGGCCACCTTGCGCGTGCTGCCCCGGCGCTCGGGACCGGCGATGCTTTTCTGGTCACTCGATTGCGGACAAGATCTCTTTTGGTGTTGCTGGAAGCCGCTTTCAGGGTCTACATGGTGGCCATCTGCGTAGTGCTTCGGGAGCTCTCCCAGCACTTGTCTCAGTGACTACATCAACTGGCCATTCTCGGCAAAGGATTCATCCGGTCTCACATTGAAAAGCTGACTAGCTTTCGTCTGTGCCCTCTGCGTGCTGAAACAACATTTCGGGAGAGTGCAAAAGACGTCCACCGTTGCATGCGGGGAATGCGGAATGCACATGCTTCTCAGTGCAAGCTAAGGAACCTGGACATGGAAAGCTCCAGAAGTCTGGGTGCTGAGTCAACATCCGACTGCCCGACATGGGTTACAATTTCAGTGTCAGCCTCAGTTTGGGATCTTGGCACGGGGGGAAGAGGGGCGGGCGACACAAATGTCGAGCGACTTTGAGAGTCTTCACTGCTCTTCCTCCGCGGGCTCACCGGCGCTGCAGCCGACTGTTGTGCTGCT
The DNA here is from genome assembly GCA_905221615.1 of Symbiodinium sp. CCMP2592. Lineage (NCBI taxonomy): Eukaryota > Dinophyceae > Suessiales > Symbiodiniaceae > Symbiodinium > Symbiodinium sp. CCMP2592. Next base: position 28,331 of record CAJNDT010006212.1, read on the forward strand.
GCACACCGCAGGCAGCCAGCGGCAGAACACCAACGCACACTTCAGCGCACCATCAACAGCGAGAGCCTCGCGCCTTCATGTCCAGGATCCAGAGATCGTTGAGACCTCAGGCAGGGCTGCTCGTAAAGCATCGCTACTCTGGCCCCACTGAGGACGGTCCCCACCAAGGCCGGTGCGTTTGGAAGATCCTCGGCTGAAGGTGGCAGGGCGCGGGCTTTCCGAAGAAAAGGACCCTGCGCGGCCACCCGGCCGTGCGGACTCAGGGGCGGACCGTCTGAACCCCCGAAGACCAGCATTTGCTGGAGCTCCGGAGCGTACACAGCGGTGTGGGAAAAGCGCTCCGGTGGAGGAGTTCCCTTCACCTCTGCCGGTTTCCATTCCATGGCCTCGCAGCTTGGAGTATCACTCTTTCCGCACTTCACTCGCTCACTTCCAACACATCCCGTGAGTGTTCCTCTCTGGAATCTTCCGACGGGCACTCATAATGCCTGTGGTGTTCTGTGAGTGGCCACGTTGCACGTGCTGCCCCGGCGCTCGGGACCGGCGATGCATTTTTAGTCACCGGAATGCGGACAAGATCTCTTCTGGCGTTGCTGGAAGCCGCTTTCAGGGTCTACATGGTGGCCATCTGCGTAGTGCTTCGGGAGCTCTCCCAGCACTTGTCTCAGTGACTACATCAACTGGCCATTCTCGGCAAAGGATTCATCCGGTCTCACATTGAAAAGCTGACTAGCTTTCGTCTGTGCCCTCTGCCTGCTGAAACAACATTTCGGGAGAGTGCAAAAGACGTCCACCGTTGCATGCGGGGAATGCGGAATGCACATGCTTCTCAGCGCAAGCTAAGGAACCTGGATATGGAAAGCTCCAGAAGTCTGGGTGCTGAGTCAACATCCGACTGCCCGACATGGGTTACAGTTTCAGTGTCAGCCTCAGTTTGGGATCTTGGCACGGGGGGAAGAGGGGCAGACGACACAAATGTCGAGCGTCTTTGAGAATCTTCAGCGCTCTTCCTCCGCGGGCTCACCGGCGCTGCAGCCGACTGTTGTGCTGCTGCACACCGCAGGCAGCCAGCGGCAGAACACCAGCGCACACTTCAGCGCACCATCAACAGCGAGAGCCTCGCGCCTTCATGTCCAGGATCCAGAGATCGTTGAGACCTCAGGCAGGGCTGCTCGTAAAGCATCGCTACTCTGGCCCCACTGAGGACGGTCCCCACCAAGGCCGGTGCGTTTGTCTCTTCCTCGGCTGAAGGTGGCAGGGCGCGGGCTTTCCGAAGAAAAGGACCCTGCGCGGCCACCCGGCCGCGCGGACTCAGGGGCGGACCGTCTGAACCCCCGAAGACGAGCATTTGCTGGAGCTCCGGAGCGTACACAGCGGTGTGGGATTGGCGCTTCGGTGGAGGAGTTCCCTTCACCTCTGCCGCTTTCCATTCCATGGCCTCGCAGCTTGGAGTATCACTCCTTCCTGCAATTCACTCGCTCACTTCCAACACATCCCGTGAGTGTTCCTCTCTGGAATCTTCCGACGGGCACTTATAATGCGACAAGATCTCTTCTGGCGTTGCTGGAAAAGCCGCTTTCAGGGTCTACATGATGGCCATCTGCGGGGTTTCGGGAGCTCTCCGAGCGCTTGTCTCAGTGACTACATCAACTGGCCATTCTCGGCAAAGGATTCATCCGGTCTCACATCGGAAAAACTGACTAGCTTTGGTCTGTGCCCTCTGCCTGCTGAAACAACATTTCGGGAGAGTGCAAAAGACGTCCACCGTTGCATGCGGGGAATGCGGAATGCACATGCTTCTCAGCGCAAGCTAAGGAACCTGGATATGGAAAGCTCCAGAAGTCTGGGTGCTGAGTCAACATCCGACTGCCCGACATGGGTTACAGTTTCAGTGTCAGCCTCAGTTTGGGATCTTGGCACGGGGGGAAGAGGGGCAGACGACACAAATGTCGAGCGTCTTTGAGAATCTTCAGCGCTCTTCCTCCGCGGGCTCACCGGCGCTGCAGCCGACTGTTGTGCTGCTGCACACCGCAGGCAGCCAGCGGCAGAACACCAGCGCACACTTCAGCGCACCATCAACAGCGAGAGCCTCGCGCCTTCATGTCCAGGATCCAGAGATCGTTGAGACCTCAGGCAGGGCTGCTCGTAAAGCATCGCTACTCTGGCCCCACTGAGGACGGTCCCCACCAAGGCCGGTGCGTTTGGAAGATCCTCGGCTGAAGGTGGCAGGGCGCGGGCTTTCCGAAGAAAAGGACCCTGCGCGGCCACCCGGCCGCGCGGACTCAGGGGCGGACTGTCCCACCCCCCGAAGACGAGCATTTGCTGGAGCTCCGGAGCGTACACAGCGGTGTGGTCGCGGCGCTCCGGTGGAGGAGTTCCCTTCAGCTCTGCCAATTTCCATTCCATGGCCTCGCAGCTTGGAGTATCACTCCTTCCGCACTTCACTCGCTCACTTCCAACACATCCCGTGAGTGTTCCTCACTTCGAACTGGGGCTCAAGACGAATCCTCAGAAGTGTGGTCCTCCTTGTCTGAGCCGGTGTGAAAAACTTAACCATCAAGCCGGAAACGTCTGCGTCAGCACTTGCTGTTTGCAGGGGGATGCTGGCTGCAGCTTGGTTAAAATCCGTCTGAGGACACTAGGGGCACGAGTCCTACATGGGGTCACCTGGAAAAGTCCGACCTGCATTTCCGACAAAGTCGCGAAACGCGGCATTGCTCAGGGTTGTACTCCGCAGGGTGCGTGCCGTGATGATCCAAACTTATCTAGACCTGACCAAGCGTGTCAAACCACCGCCTCCAAGACCTCTCCCTCTCTCTTTCTCTCCTTTCCCCAAATCGGGGCGGTCGGAGTCCGACGCTTCGACCCTGGCAACGACAGGCAAGCCTACTGAAGATCGTTTCTGCGGCACGGTTAAACTCTCCAGTGCACAAGCCGCAGAGCCGACTTGTAGCAGGGCAACCGGATAGAACGGGAGTGGCAAAGATCAGAGCTGCAGAAGCAATCATCATGATGATAACGACGATGGAACCATGCCTAGCCATAGAACTCGCACTCTCTGTCTCGCTCTCGTCCGCCCTGCACATCCTATGCCTTCGCAGACACACTGCTGCAGTAGAGAGTACTTTACAGTGCCCTCTTGGATCGGCACAGCAGCAGCAGCAGCAGCTTCCGCGGAGGGCACACGAGTGGCTACAATAATCACCTTGAGCCAGCCCTGGGCGGGGTGTCAAGAAACGTGAGAGGGAGAGCTTCTGGCTCTGCTGACAGAAGAAACGCAGAACTCTGCATCACGGGCTCATGCACTCGGCGCAAACATGGAGTGGTGCAGTGTTTCACCGCCGTGGTTTGCCGAAGCTTCGGGCTGGGCTGCAATCACGGTGGACCCGTTTCGTGAGCCCTTGGTGCCTGAAGTGATCGTCGCCTAAAGCTTCCACGCTGCCTGCATCGGATGCCTTCGACCTCTGAGTGGCCAGCCTTCGTCTCACGCTTCTTTGGGGCCTCGGGGAGAGATGATGGACCATATCTTATTCTTATGTTATATTACAAAAAAATATGTAAGTTATAGATTATATGTTGCAAAGCTCCTTAGCATGTGCGCCTTCCCAGGCCCATGAGAGGCTTCCTCCCCCGAAAGGGAGCGGAACTGGAACCCTGAACCCTAAGCCCTAAAGCCCCTAAAGGAAACCTAAACCCTTAAGTTCCTGAAGTAATCCTAAACCGACCCCAAACCCTAGTGTTCCTAAAGTCTCTGCCCCGTCCGCTTGAGCCCCATGCAACCCTAAACCCTAAACCAAAGCCTAAACCCTAAACCTTAAACCCCAATAACCCCAAGCCCTAAACCCTAAACCGTCTTGAGCCCCTGGCCTTCGGCCTCTGCCGCGGACGCGCGGGGACCGGAGGCCTGGGAGCGAGCTGCGGTCCATGATGGGGAAGAGTTGGGTTTAGGATGTCAAGGGTTTATGGTTTGGGATTTAGGGTTTGGGGTTCAGGGTTTGGGGTTTAGGGTTTGGGGTTTAGGATGTTAACGGTTTAGGATGTTAAGGGTTTAGGGTCTAAGGGTTGGGAAGCTCAGTGGCAGCGGGCCTGAGGCCGCACACCCTCGCCCTGGCCAAGACTCTGCCGCCCGGGAACTCTGCACAAGGAATGCTTGGGTCCAATAAGGCTGATTTAAGGCTTTAAGGCTGAGCTTCGGCCCGAAGGACCCACTGTGAAGATGTCCCGGTACAGAGGCTGGCGTCCTTGTCACGTACGATTCGGGCTCCCGTGTCGATCAACCCGCAACCGCACAACGGAATTATGGAAACGAGACATCATGCAAGCTCCCACTCTGAAGGTTCATGTTAAGGATGGAGGTGGCGATTCAAACTGCCTGGATGCTAAAACTGAATTGATGCCTTGGTCGTGGTCTGTCACCTGCGGATGTGAAGGGGCCTTCTGAAGGCCGGAGTCCCGGAGTCCCCTCATTTTGAATCAGGAGCTGGTGCTCTCTAGGTAGGGTTCAGGGTTGAAGATTAAGAAGCCGTAGAAACAAACGGCCCACAAAAAGAAGCCATGAGGGAATTTCCGCCTTCTCCTTCGAAGAAGGTCCGGAGCCTCTGATGCCCGGCATGAGGCCCCCAGGCTGCAGCAGATGCGCCGAGCTGCAGATGTAGGGTTGAGGCTAAGGGTTTATTGGGTTTAAGGTTGAAGGTTTAGGCTTTGGGTCTGGGGTTTCGGATTTAGGCTTCAGAGGTTGCTAGCTTAGGGCAGGTTGAGGCTTCTGGGAGTGAAGAGTTGGGCTCAAACTCAGAATCAACCGCAAGGGCTGCTTGAGCCAAGGGCGATGCGATCGCGTCACGTCGCCACACGGCGACACAGGATCCCACAGCTTTCACAGCTTTTTCCGAGGGGACAAATCTGAGCAGACAAGTTATCAAGCTGGAAATCTGCACCCGACCCAACACCTCAAAACCTGAAGAAATCCTGAAGAAGCCGTGGTTCGGCAACCAAACCGTCTGTTCAGCACCGCAGGGTTCGATGCTCAGTCGAGCTTTTTCCAACACCAGTTTTCCAAACTGCAGTGCGGTTGCGCCACCTGTGGCCCTCTTTCAAGCCGTCAGACCACAGCCCCCTAAACACCCGAGCAAACCTTCCTTATCTTCCATGCTGCTTCGAACACACTTTTTTTTGGGGGGGTGTGGGTTTAGGTTTCAGAGCTTAGGGCTTGGAGTTTAAGGCGCAGGGATTCAGGATGAGGGTTCAGGGATGTTCAAGGTGTAGGGCCCTGACATGGTAGAATCCCTTTGCAACTGCCTTCTCCAGCCCTCGGCCAAGCCCATTAAACCCTAAATCTTAAAACCCCACCTTGGCCGCCTTAGCCCTTCTCAGAATCTCCAGAGCCGCCACCGGCAGCGCAGAGACCATCGACTTAGGTCCCTTTAAGGGGCTCCTTTAAAGGGTTCCCACATGCAAAGGGGTTATCTCTCAGCCACCAGAGCATGCAGGCTTTCCAGGGTCGACACGGCGTAGAGCAGGATGATTGATAAGGCTACATGGTCAGCAGCACGGCTGCACGGACCCCTTTCTGTCAAGAGATCTACATGGTGGCCATCTGCCTGCCCCTTCGGCAGGCTTCCCGGCACCGGACATCGGCGAACTCATCTCAGAACTCGAACGTGATTTTGCTCGTTCTTGGGAAAGACTCCGTCTCCGTTGGCACGTCTGATCGCAATCTCCAGGACCTCGGCGCAAGTGGCAAGATTCCACGGTCGTGGTTTTGCAAGAGCTGATCCTGAACACTGCGATTGAGGTACGGGCTTGTAGTCGGCATCACTAAGGAAGCCCTTTCGCACAAGGCAGAGGTGGCTGCGAACAATGAGCAGCGGCAGCATGTTGGAAAGCACCTGTATGAAATCATCTCAAGCACGACACCTAGTCAACTGTAAGTCCGATGGAGCATCTGCAACCTGATCTGAGGCGCAGGCCCGTCGAGCCTTGCCAGCCGTGTCTGCGGCCCACACAAGCACTAGCAGCGTCAGAAGCTGCACAATAAAAACAGAAGTCCAAGAGCCCTCTGCAACAGTATTCAGGGTCTTCGGCACAAGCAACACAAGGTTGTAGATGACACCGACGGAAGCGAGGGCAGGTGCGAAACGAATGACCACAGTGGCGATGTATGGAATGCAAAGTCCCTGGCAGATGTCCCATAGGCTCCAGAAACTGGTCCTGTTCGCAAAAGCCTTGATGGCAATGCTGTTGAGGGTGTGGGCCGAATCACCCAATGGGATTAGTTCTGAGAGCACCCAGGCTGCGTTGGTCGTCATTGCATCCGCCGGGGTTAAGTCATTCAGGGCATGTTCCACGCAGTCAGCGGTGACTTCTAAGCTGGGACAGCAAAGCTCACCAATGCAAGTAGGGAGCCAGACGCTCTGCAAGAATGTGGCCTTGTCGTCGTCTATTGAAGCCTGCAACGCCTCTGCAACCGGGGCCTGCAACAAGAACTGTCGCTGGCCTTTGTGGAAAAGCTTGGGGTCAAGCTCCTTCCAAAGGCGCAGAAGCAGCGAGGTGCCTTATACCATTCCAACTTTGCGTAAAACCTTAATGGCTAATTAATGTTAATGAAGTGCACAAGCAACATCGCTCCAAGCATCCACGAGATTGCCTGGTTGCTTCCATTCACCTTACCGAGGAGCCCTTATCCGAAATGTTGCCATTCTCGCCCGCGACCATGTAAGCCCGCGCCAACCCTTGAACTTTCCCAGAGCAAAGGTCGCACTCGTAGCGCATGGAGTCCTCGGCCCGTGCCTGCCGGAGTCGCTGGTCTGGGTCCCGGAACTTGGGGATGCTAGGGGCTGCGGACAGGGCACCTTCGGTTCGGCCAGCAGGGGCTCGGCAGCCATGGCTCAAAACACAAATTCGGCTTTATGAGTGCAATCAAGGGCTTCGGGCCTGGTTGTGGAGAGTTGCAAGAAACATCGCCAAACGGATACGACACGTGATAACACGTTTTTGTTTGACAACCGCGCCGCCGCTGATTCTCTTCGCGCCCGACACATTTTCTGGAAACTGCATGCAAAGTGCATGGAAAACGCTAACCAAAACCACGAAGTCTGGGAAACACGGCCAAACGAATACGACACGTGATAACACGTTTTTTTTTAGAGGTTGCACCACCTGCCGCCCGGCTACACACACAGGCGGAATTCGTCGACGACACGGCCCGACACCGGGTCCTGGCGAACGGCTGGCACTGGGGGGTGGCACGGCGCCTTCTCGCCATCATCGTCGTCTGCTCCGCCGCGTCGGCGGCCGCAGCGCGCCTGTGCCGGAACCCCGGCGTTCCACGATACAGTGGGCTGTCGAACAGTTCGGCGCCGGACCGGTACCCATGGAACCTCCTCCCCGGCATGGTCCCGACCTTCACCCTCCTCGACGACGACCCGGACCTGCACTGGGAGTTGTCGGCGTCGCTGCAGCATTGCACAGTGACCCGGCGGCCGAGAGGGTTCTCCGGCTGTGGCGTTCATGGCACCACGACCTCTGCCGAATCCGGCGGGAGGTGCTCCAGGACGTCGCCCTGCTCGTCGAGGACATGGCCGAGCACGCCCAAAAGCGGCTGGAGCAGAGGTCGGCGTCCGTCAGGGCGACGTACACCATGCCGGGGAAGGCCAGACCGACGCAAATCCCAGTCATTCTGCACCTGCCACCGTCGGGTACCCGGACGTCGCCGGCATGCAGGAGGATCCGACCGACGGCTTCGAAATACTCGGCGAGCTCCGGCGCGGACCGGGTTGGAGAACGAGGACCGACGAGAAGTACTCCAGCCCGGCCACGGAATGCCTTCGAAAATCGTCTACTTCTGCTAGATCCCACGCAAACATGAAGCTGCACCAAGGCCTAGATGAGACGATACGAAAAACGGGCACAAAGCAAGGCACAAGGCAGCGATGGCAGCGCAGCTGGCACTGTGAACCCCGAAGATCCCATGCAGGCAACATACGTGCAAAGGGATGTGAATCAATCGTCCGGCAGCAGTGAACAAATCTGCAGGACAGGCCCCGGGCCTCGTGAAACCCAATTAATTAAAAGGCAAGAGCTATGCAGCTATGCAACGCGGCCCACCGCAAGTTGCAGAGCGAGGCCGAGAACTGCAAGTGCAAGCCAGGGGAGAAAGCATCTGAAGGCTCGCTTGCAACAGGTGCAGTGCGGCTGCTCTAACTGCGAGTGATGGAGCAAAGACGTGGAGTGGCTTAGTGTGCGCATGGAGTTGCGATGAAGCTTGACAAAAGAGGCGTTTGTCAGCTAACGGTGTGCTGCACAAAGTTCGGATGAGAACGCATCTCAGCATTGAGATCCATCCCTCATGTCTCGATGCCAGCTCGTGCCACTGACAGTCATGAGTTTCGATAACTGAATGATTGTGTATGGTGGCAGAGGAAGTTGCTTCCAGGCTCAGCTTGCAACCTTACGAACTCAGTGGGAAAACTGCAGACAAGCCAGCATGCCCAACGTAATCACAACATGTTGACAAGCCTTTGCTACCAAAGGCAGGTACGGGCTCTAGTTGTTTGCAGCATTTGGCGCGGCAACTCAAATCCTGAGATACATGTGCCAAGAAAGGCCGCAGGTCTCCTAGTTTGAGCTTTAAAGGGCAGCGATGCACCCGAAATCGCCTAGGCTGTGGTTAAACCTAAGCAACTCTACCGCTTGGCATGTTTGCTTGTAGCCTCCGGACAAGCAAAGTTGCGAGGCTTCAAACCGTCGAATTGCGGCCTGATCCTGCACTTTGCACGCCATGTGGCCACTTGGACGTAAATTCCCAGCTGAGAAAATCACGCATTGTCTGGCAATGCTTTGCAGACATGTAACTGAGATGCTACTGCTCGATGGGCTAATGAGATGACTGCCATGATTCTGCTGGGCACCTAGCCGCAACCAGAGCCAAAGACACACCAAGCCGCACGAATGTCATCTAGCGAAAGCTTCTGAACGCTCTACTACACAAACAACATGTCCGGCTACAAATAACCGTCTGGATTTGGCCTCCAGACCACTGGATTCTCCTCAATGCTGTGAGCATGGTGGCATTTGACGTCTGTTCTTCCTCTTCTTGTACTTTGCTGACCATACTACCGTGCTCCTGTTCTACAGGCTCTTCTACAACAAATCAACATCGGGGACCATGAACACCGGTTTCAGGTTTCGTGACATGTCTCCGAATCAAATAGGCCAGACGGAAAGATCGTTGTATGTCCCCAGCCTGCAGGCTGGGGAATCAAAACTTCCCAAGCAGTGCATGCGGCGTGAAGACCCGCATGCTGTGCGTTTTGTGTCTCCGCTTCCACGCCTGTTTGATCCCATTTGCAATACGACGAAAAGCAAGAGCAAATTGATAAGTGCCTGAAACACAGCAGCATTTTCCGTAGTTCAACACGATGTTGAGTTTTGCTCGGGCAGTTAATGCTGTCATGGTGGTCTTGGTAGCTTGTGCTGCTCCGCACTCGACTGACAGGAACTTCGGAACTTCACTTGTCTTACCGCCAGCTCGAGAAGCTACCCCTCTGCAGCAAGGGCGTGGCTTCCTGCCTGTAAACCTTGTGGAAGCCTGAAGATGCCTCCGGACACTTGCGCGAATCCAATGTGAACCGCGCAAACAGTCACACGATGTGACAACGGATCTTAGGAGGGCAAAACCTTCCACCCCGCCAACGAAATTTGAACTTCGCGCGATGAAGATTTATCTTTACGAGGATTTACCGTCTCCGTTTCAGCACCGCAAGGTCACACAGCTGTAAAGTTCACAAGCCATCCACAGTCCACACTTTCGCTGCTTCCAAAAGTGATGCGACTTCTGCTTTCAGATTCAACTCATCCTTCCACAGCGGTGTTCGCATCCTATGACAAGATTTTGTCCGATCGAATCACCACTCACGCACCCCACCAAAACAACAATGCAAGAGTATCATTCAATGGCATGCGCTTTCTTTCTCCAAAAATCATCCGCTTAACTTTTCCATCACTAGGGGAAACTCTATGCCACACGTGATTTGGCCTGTTTAGCAACACAGCTGCTCCGATTTGATGGTCGCAAGGCATAAACTAGTTAGAAAGAAACCACGACGGGTCAGACTGTACAAATCTCGGCAGGCGCTGCATCGTCGTCTGCTGGTATCAGGTGCTGGCCGGGCAGCAGTTGTCGGAGCACGAAACACGAAAGGGGCGTACAAAAGAGCAAGAATATCTGTCGCGATGGACCACTTTTCGACAGCTCCAAAGTCCACAAGTCCGCACCAAAAAAACCCACGAATGCAGAAGACGATGCAGACGGTCTTGGAATGAAGTCAACGCAGTTCCAGTCAAAAGGTTCTGGCCAAACCCCACCCAAGGATGCTCAGTTTGACTATGGATGACATATTGGATCGCTAAACGACTCAGTGCAATCACTTGGTTCCGCACGAGGCACACACAGAGGAACTCAAGACTGCAAAAACCTGTGTAGTTACTGCAGTGCCAGGATTAGAGCCACGTGTGCTCACATGATTTCCGCAATAGACTAAACAAAAGTTGGAGCACAATGCAACTCCTGTTGAAATCGTCCCGGTGGAGTGATCGTGTCCGTGCACAAGGGGCCTCCACAGTTGCTGCAATGTGTAAGAATCAGCGTGCGCATGCAACAAGCTTGAACCTGCCTTTTAGCTGCAGTTGAACAGACAGATCTGGATGCCACATGTAAGGTGGACTGCCCTGGCAAAGGGAAAGTTTGGCCTGCTTGAATTTTGCCTTCGGTTTGGCCTTGGCCTTGGCCTTCCCCGGCTTCCCAGATTCACGAATTCACGCCGGGCTCCCCGACCCACCAAATTTACATCCTCCAGAACCTACAAATTGGAACCTCCAAATTTGCAATTTTTGCCTTTGCCCGGGTCCTCCCAACCCCAAGTCGCAATTTCGCCCCCTCCGAGTGTCCAGAACCTCGGGGAGCGAGGGGGGGGGGGGAGGGAGGGAGGGATTGAGCAACGCTGGCAGTGCTTTCGTTTTCTTCAACAGTATAACGAGAAACAGTATAACAAGACAAATAGACTTCAATAGTATCTACATGCACATATCAAGAGCACAAGTCTAGATGAAGCCGGGGTTTCGAGTTCATCGCACGCTTCAAACTTGGAACCAGGACACGCTGTGAACATCGTCATGGGAAACCCTTCGATGCGAGCATCATCTGAAACTACGCTGCGAGATGATGGTATGTGCGCAGATTCTTCCCGTAAGCATGCCGCAATTCACAGCCTCTACAGAGGCACCTGATGCAGCTGGACGTGCTTCATCTCAGAACTTCATTCAGAATCCACAGGGCTCTCAGCATCAATCATCAGATCCCGAATCAGAAGCAGGCACCTAGAGCAAGACGCAGAATGATTGTGGACCGTGGCTCGACTCAGTCTGGCCTGCGCAGGCTCTACATGCCCTTTCGCCGGAATCAAGAAGTCCTGGCTGGTTCACGGGAGTCATGTGAGAATCCCTCTTGATCTCAAGGGATCGTAAACGGCAAGTGCCTGACGGCTGCAGGGTCGCAAAGGATTCAGTAGACGCATGTGACACGTCAAGCTCTTCATGCAGCCGAACCGGAGGTTTGATTCAAGAACAATGGCTTAGATAGGTGAGTATTCAGCTTCCACCTCTCACGGAACACTTGCTCTGCCAAATTCCAAACACTCCACCTTGAGACCCCAAGCCGGGGCACTGCATTGCCATTCAAGGTACGTGTCAAAATAGTGGTGATGGTATAGGCACCTCAGTCCCAATCGAGATCCTTGCATCCTTCGTGGCATTGCGGCAGACTTCAGCCGCTGCAGAGTCTGCTGTGGTGACGGTGAGAATCCTCTTTGCTACAAGAGCTGCCGAAGAAGTGCAAGAACCTTTTCAAGGATGGAGTGTAGCAACCCTCCGATCCCTGCAAATTGATCTCACTGGCTGCATTGAGCCCACCAGAATCAGCTCTGTCGAGAGCCGCGCCTCCCAGCAAGGCGCCTCGGCACCGTGGCAGGTCAAACACTTTCTTGTCAGCGGGAACCCTGAACCGTGAAAACCCAAACTCCAGCGCTGCTAGGGGAGGCTTCGGCTTGTCCATCAATGGGGACTCTTTCGCAGTGGGTTCGATTCCTGGAAGTGGCTCCAAAGACTATCCTGCTAGTGTCTGGTCTCTATTTCCGGTGCGGTGTCCTGCTGTCTGAAACTTCCACAAGCGGATATGGTTTTCGATTTCATGCTGTCGTCTCGCGCCAACCCCAAACTCTAAGACGTTCCTTGTGAGATGCTAGTCCGATTCAGCCGACAACACTACACACGAAGGCCATATTGAAAAGGTACCAGGAATGCCTCAGGCATGCACTGGGTGCTCAAGCAGTGCCCGGCGCTTTTGAAAGTGTGGAAGCTTTGCTAGCCCTCCAGATAATAGCCGAATGCATGCGGCTGCTTTTTTCGGCGTGTGTCGACGTTTCTGTTAGAGCATGCAGTCCCACGGTTTGGGAAAGCAAATTCGTCTGTACAGCGCATGTGGCCGCGCAACATGTTGCTCAGTCGGGCAGGTGCAGGTGCACTTTCGTACTCTTCAAGACACATGAAGCTGATACACCCACTTCTGTTGGGTTCACTGCCTTTTTGTGAGTGTTTGGGAAGTGTATGAAGCTGCGTTGGCTGCCGAAGGTGACCTTGCTTGTACTGAGTAACGTGTACTACTCTACGTGCAGGTAAAACATTGATTCAGTGGCATCAGGGTGCAACTCTCTCGTGGCTTCGGAGGTTGCCACAGCTGCGACTGTTACACTCACATCTGGAATCTCTTCCACGTCAGCTTGTGCAGTGTCCTGAAGTGTCTGGAAAGCAGAGCGAAAATCACTCCAGACAGGGGGTGCCTGCGGCGTGCACTGGGTTCTCAAGCAGTGCCCGGCGCTTTTGAAAGTGTGGAGGCTTTGCTAGCCCTCCAGATAATCGCCGAATGCATGCGGTTGCTTACTTCGGCGTGTGTCGACGTTTCTGTTAGAGCATGCAGTCCCACGGTTTGGGAAAACAAATTCGTCTGTACAGCGCATGCGGCCGAGCAACATGTTGCTCAGTCGGGCAGGTGCATGCGGTGTCGACGTTTCTGTTAGAGCATGCAGTCCCACGGTTTGGGAAAGCAAATTCGTCTGTACAGCGCATGTGGCCGCGCAACATGTTGCTCAGTCGGGCAGGTGCAGGTGCACTTTCGTACTCTTCAAGACACATGAAGCTGATACACCCACTTCTGTTGGGTTCACTGCCTTTTTGTGAGTGTTTGGGAAGTGTATGAAGCTGCGTTGGCTGCTGAAGGTGACCTTGCTTGTACTAAGTAACGTGTACTACTCTACGCGCAGGAAAACATTGATTCTCGAACACCTCTCCAGACGCTTCGGGAATTGGCGACTGTTACACTCACAGCTCTTCGTCGTCAGCACATGCAACGATTCGCCGTGCTGTCCTGCATGGGCACTGGGGCCTCCGACACCGTCACATCGATCGCGTCTTGGGAAAGCAAGCCATGAGCTACATGTGGTCCGCTTGCCAGGGTCTGGGAGGAGCTTGCAACCTCATCGTTGTGACAAACTGGCGCTGTGGAAAGGGTCGTGGCATCGTCAGCCACATCTTCTTCGAAGATTGCCGCGCCGCCGTCGTGCGAATTTGGAAGTGCTTCTTCTTCCGCAGAAACTTCCAAAACCACCTTCGCGGTGGCAGAAGCAGCAGCAATGTTGCGTAATTCTTGCAGAACGGACTTTAGCATCCTAACCTGACTGCAGCGCAACCACACGCTCTGCAGGCAAGAACGATGCTCGGAGCGCAGCTGTGCAGGGCGGCTGCGGCAAATCTGTTTGAAGTCTTGCTCCCCATGGTTCCGCAAAGCAACAAGACAACCATATGCGAACCCCAGCCCCCCGGCACCTTCGCGTCACCAAAGTTGTCGCCTCTGGCTCCAAGGACTTCGGGGCGAATGGCATCTTCTTCCGAGTGCGGAAGGGGCTGAACGCGGCCGTCAAAGTTCTCGAACCGAGCTTCCAGGTAGCATGCTTGGACTGCATAGCCTGCGGCGGGTTCAATAAATTGAAGAGGTTCCTTTAAGGATCCTTCTTATGGGGGCGATTGTACCAGATCGGGTCTGAACCTCATGGAAAACTAGAAGCTGCATGACTAGGCAAACTCAGACTTTGAGCCTCCCACACTTTTCAAGGCGCAGGAGTCTGGTTCCAGCAAGGGAGCTCATTACTATCGAAACTACGCACCTCCAAACTACCATCCGCTTCTTTGATCCCCCCCCACCCCCAAACACCCCATGACGGAAGCATCCCATGTTACAAACTACGGCGGGTTTGGGTGGGCAGCTTCAGCCCTTGAGCCTCCGACCCCACTTCCCCAGGTTGCCGGAATCCTCAAGTCTAGTATTCTGGGACGGGCAGCTCCGAAACTACGCACCTTCAAACAAGCATCGCTTTCTCTCAGGCCAGCAACACAAATCTGTATAGCCATCCACGACCCACACCTACGGATCGAAGGAACTCCTGCTGATTCCTGCCTAAAACGTAGCAAAAGAAACGGGAGCTTCGATGGCCTGCCTGAAAACTGGTATGTGCTCAGCAAGATGCTGCAGAACTGGACCAGCATTTGCGATGCCTTGCATATCCGAACATGGACCGATGTCAAAAGCAGATCTTGGGCTGAGGCATCGTCACTGAGACACCAAGAACCAGATTAAGCTTCTTGCATGCCCTAGATGCTGTATTGACGGCCCAGAAGAATGCATAGGCTGTGACACAGGCGCAGAACAAGGCTTCAGATCGCTTTTCTTCCTGAGGCCACCAACAACAACCCACGAGGATAAAGAGCCTAAGCTTACTAACAGACTAACATATCCTCTACCGCTGACGGCTCTTGTTCGCGAAGCTATGTACGGAGTCAAATCTCCTCGAGGAAGTCCAAGATGTCTTGCCGCGGAATGCCGCGCTTTGCGCTGGCTGTGACAGCCTGCTGCAGAATGCAAATGGGTCGACCTATGTAAGTTATTGGAGCTGTGATGCTAGTCTCTGTGCTTGGCTCAAAATCAAGCAACACAATCATGACTGTGTGCACATCACAAAATCCCAGCAGCAAAAGGTCAACGATACCAAGTGCGAGTTTGCAGCCTGCGTTATTAGATTTCGCTGCCCCACGGTAATTTTCAAACTGACACGGCTTAATTTGCCCCAGAACCTGGCAAGTACATTTACAATGACAACGAGGCCTGGCGGAGACGCCACAAGGGAAGGACGCACAGCTGCTTCAGGGTGCTCCGCACTTGGTTATGACCAATGGTCGTCGGTGTACGAAGATGTATGGCATGATGCGGCGGAACAGAAAAGGGAATATCAAGGATATGATGGAGCAATTGTGCCTCACGTGGTCAATTTCGCCGAAAACAAGCCCAAGGAGGGCCTGGTGATCCAATTCCTCGACCACAATGGAGGGTTGGTCCATACTTACAAGAATCCTTACAGCCGGTGGAAGTACCGTATCACTATCAAAGATGCTCCAAAGGCAGTGACGGTGTGGACATTGATAGGAGTCGATGAGGAGAACTGGTGGAATGAGTATGCTCCAGGCAAGGATTGCATTGCCCAGCATGCTCCCGATTCTCACTACGACCCTGGGCTGCAAGTAAATGTTCTGAGTATGGGGCGAGAAGTTGACGACGCCATGTGCGCCTACCTCTTTGATGTGGTCGAAGCAAGGAAAGACAACCCTAACTCCGTAATCTTCATTGGTGCAGGGGTGTTGGGCAAGAATTCGTGGCTGAGTCGGAAAATCGCTGACAACCCTGAAAGGGCCAAATTGCGGACAGACTACCCATGGGGGGAGGTCGTCCAAAGAATTGCGCGCAGAGCGGCATCATGGGGGTTCCAAATCATCATCGAAGTGCCTCCTCGAGTACCAGTCCAGGAAACCAAGCAGTACAAGGGACTTCAGGAAGATGCCATGTGGAAGAGCATCAAGATCCAAGGATGCACTCACGGGCAACGTTATACCTTTCGGGATCCTGTATCTCCCGGAACCGCCGTTGAGCTCGGCTACTGCAAGGATGAATGGGAGTACATTGCCGCAAACGTCGCGTTGCATCCTAAGTCGTCTGATGTGTGCTCGTCCAAACATTTGCACATGACTGATTCGGACGCTAAGGATCGATCTGATAAATGCGAGTTGACTAGCCAAATCTCCAGAAGATTGCTTAAAGCCTTGAAATTTCAGGCAACTGGCGATGGGAGATTGGTAGCCATGCCGTCGAAGGCTGGTGGACGAAAGCCAGACCGCATGATTGTTGACCTCTGTGGCTTGGGTAATGGCTACGCCGTGCCTAAGTCCACTAAGGGTTGCTCTCGCATAACTTGCAAGGAGCTGATCAGCTCCAAAGCCGATGAGGACAACCTTATCGGTACGATGAAGGATGCGTGCCGGAACGACCTGCGCACACCTGTGCTATTCGTGGCATCGCTTTTGCGATCAGGTGCTGGTCCTGGAAGTAGTGAAGGGGCTTGCGTGGGGGGTGAGAAACGTTCCGGTGGGAAGTACAAGGTTTTCAGAAGTGTCTTGAAATCTCTCAAACGCCTGCTGAAGAAGTGTGCGGAATTTTCCGACGTCTATTTTTCGCTTGACATGCCTTCTTCATGTTCATGTTGGTCTTGGCCAGAGTTGCATGCTCTTGTTTCAAGTGGCAAGGTGACGAAGGTTAAGGTTGATGATCATGTTGGTGCTGATGGCGATGGTGGTGGACGCAGGATCATGTTCTCTAACATGCCTGAAGCGGATCGTTTGATGGTGAGACCGGATGATTGCTTGGACCATGATTCGAAGAGCAGTTTGTCGCAGCGCATTGATGTCTCATGGCGGTCAATTGCGAGGAATGTTCGCAGCCTTGTTCGAGCTCATGTCAGTGTCAGTCATGTTGCACATGAATCTGAGGACATTGCATGGCAGCAACATCAGTGTGTAGACGCTGATGAAGGGGCTATTAGACAGCCCCAACTAAGGAACAACTAAGGTCTGACCAGACGGATCGGGGAAGGGTGCCTCTTACGGAGAACCCGGAACCGTGAAGTCGAGTAGGGTGTAGGGACTTCCCTCCTACGGAGGAAGGACCGAAACCCGAGCCATGGCTGAAAGCTACAATGCCTACGAGCTGGCCTTCGAAGGAGTGGACCACGAAGAAGTTTTCCCGTCTGGTGGGATGATGCGAACGTTTCTGAAGTTCCACAAGTTCCTGGAGATGTATTCTGGGGATTCGTCGCAGAGCGTTTCGCTCCCGCCGAAGATTACGAAAGACAAAGTGGTCGACAATGATCTCATTCGCACATGGGCAGCGTTCAAAGCACCTCCGTTGGTCTTGCTGTTCACGTGTGCAAATCTGTCGCCAGGAGGGGATCTTTCCATTCGAGTCCGAGAAATTCTCAAAGCTTGCTTATTTGCTGCCCCTGAGGAGTACATGGACAAACCCTATGGGGAGATACTCGCCATGGTCATCAAGTTTGGTGGAGGTCTCAAACACATTGTTGCTGACTACGAGGGGAAGTTCAATGCCATCACCAGGTTTATGGTGGATGAGGAAGTGATCCGCGATGATGCAAAATTGGCTGTAGTTGAACTGGAACAAGAACGAAAACAAGTTCGGTTCGACTTGAACACTGCAACAAGGAACATCGTCAGTGCGGACGGGTACTACAACCTCGCCGTTCTCATCAACTCCGTGGAGACGCCCTACCAGACTGTGACAGACACGAGAATTCAACAATGGTATACGGTGAATCAGGACTACTACCACAAGTTGCCTATGTCAGGTAGAGCACCTGACCAATCAGACCTGTTGGCGGAGCCTACGTTATGTAGGGTGTGCAAGCTGATGTACATGTTCGCAAAACACACTGGGTATGGACTACGGACCTACAACCAGGAATGTGCAGCGAGCAACGATGGCGCTACGCCACTCAACGTTCACCAGCTGGCTTTGATGATGCGCACAATGCCTCAAGGCATGGGACATCCGCTCGCCTTTGCGATGAACTCGCTCCAGGCGTTCAGTGTCTGTCTCCACGTGCTTCATTCCTACGTATCATGGGTTGATCCAGAAACTGGACACCCGCATTACAGATGGTCCAACGATGTGCTCCCTGATTCCGACTACACCACGTATTCTTTCCTCAAGCACCATGTGGATGCTGTATGTGCAGATCAGGACAGGAACGGCTTCCAATTGCCGGATGCGTTCCGTAGCTACACCTGGAATCAGTGCGGAGTTGAATCTGGGTATGTGGTCGACTGCTCTACCAAACGCGCCACGTTGGGCATATGGGAAGCAGAATTCCAACAGATGGGGGCACCAAGTCCGCTTATGCAAGATGATGGCCTATTTCCGCCCAATCTTCAACGGCATCCTAGCTGGGTATACTCAACGGGGAGAGTTGCGATGCCTACGGCAAGCAACCTCGAACCGGAAGGAATCGTGCACCCTGAGCATGGAAGAACGCCGGGACAATCGCAAGGATCCGCTGCTGAGCCTCGAGCCACCCCTAGCCACGGACCAAAGAGGGCAAGGACGGACGAGGCAACGGCATCGGCGTCATCATCTTCCGCGGCACCTCCTCCACAACCATCGACTTCGCAACCGGAAGAGGAACCATCGCAACCGACATGGGAGGAAGCTCCAATCCCCGCTGGCGCTCAGGAAAGTTGGTACCATTATGTCAACATCGATGAAAAGGGCTGTCGCTCGAGCTTGCTGGCGACGACCCGTGATCAAGACGAGTACCCACCTACCATTGATGAGACGCCAAAGTTCGTGGCCAACCACGACGTGGGGACCACACCGATTCAGCATTACGTCAGAAGACTGGTGACCTATTTGGCAAGGATTCGTTCCGTCTCTCAAAGTGACGACAAAGGTCTCAACCTGAAGGTCTACGTGAAGCTGAGTACGAAGATGTGGTTACGGATGTATTCACGGCTGTACCATGCATTGGCATTGGTGTCATGCGTGCATCTTCCTTCTCCTCCAATGCTTACCTCGGCAGTGATGATCGAGGCAAACAACGATCTTGTCGACAACGATGAAATTCCGGCAGAAGCAAGGATCAACACCATGAACACGCTGAACGGTTTTCGCAATAGTTTGGGTATGGGTGGCAAGCCTGATGCCGCGACTATGCGCTCTCAATGCACAATCCTCGTCCAAGACTTTGACATGGTCGCAAGGACCAGGGGATCAACGCATACAGTGAGAGAGAACCTCGTCATGCATGGATGGAGTGAGATCTACATTGTGAGCCCGTCGATCACCGCAGGTGCCAACTACAACTTCCAAGTCACAAAGGGATCGTTGGAATCTGTGAATGCGACATTGGATGGCTTGACTGAAGAGCAGCTTGCAACCGTCACGTTGCATTACCATCTGTCTCTCCAGGCGATCCTCATCGAGAACATATCATTTCCGATGAGTGAGGTCGGAGACGGAGCAGCAATTCGTGCTGACTTGCAGCGACAGCTCAAGGTCACGTACGTTGACCCTATCATTGCGGCAGGGAAGCGTACCACGCGCCCTCCAATTGTCAACATCAATCATGACTTACGGTTCGTAGGAGCAGCCAGCAATTACCTTCGACAGAAAGCTTCTTTGTTCAACGGCTTCCACGCGCTGGGAATGTATATTGAACTGGAGTTGCGGGCCCGAGCATGCGTGGTGATTCATGGATCTTCGTTTTGGTCAAGAATGTATAGCCAGGCGAAACATGCGTCATCAGGCGTGCATACACTGTCAGTCGAAAAGGTGCCACCACCGGACAATCGGGTCAGGTTCAAATTGGGCTTCGCTATCTACGAGAAGCAGCTGTTCTGCGAGAAGATGGTATCCACGTGCTTTGTTGAGGCATCGAAAGTTCGCTCATGGGACGAAACTGTCCGAACCGACTCAGTCGCTCACCCGTCGCTTGTCGAGATTTGGGAGGACAAGAGTGAAGTCAAGACGTCCACCAAGATTTCGCAGACATGGTTTACGGGAGAACAGCAGCAACAGATCAGGTCGGGTGCCCAGGGTGACACGGTCGCTGAATCGTCCACAGTCACCTGGCAGGATTTTGACATCGCCATGACCGTTCCCGAAGCCTACTACGACAACAGGCACTACTGGTTCAGGATCGACACCTATGCGACCCTGAACACTGGTTATGTCAAAGGGAGAACGTTCTATTGCTCTGGATGTGAAGCAATGAAGTTGGCTGAGTGCTACGCACAAGCCTTCTTCAAGCCGACCGGAAACGGGTATCCTGGACACTGCATTGGGTGCGCGCATACTTCAGCCTTGAAGATGCAGCATCAAATCGGCTCCTTCAATGACTTGATCACGTCCCAGAAGTACACCTTGGCTTGCGCAAAGCACCTTTATGACCTGAGGCTTCAATTCGTGGATCCTCGCGTGGACATCAAGGAGTTCCTCAAAGTTTGTGCGGAGATGGTCTATGAAGACATCGGCAAGACGGTTTCTCACTACGGTGGTCTCCGAATCACAGCCAGTCAGGCCATTGAGTACGCGGCATGGGGAAAGGCCAAACAGTTGGCATGGGACAGAGGGTACGACTCCGAAGGCAAGACATGCTACATCTGCTACTACGACGCCGGGAACTGCGCTTATGCTGGTTTCATGAGGATGCTTTTGACTCCGGAAGAGCGCCAAGAATGCTACAGAGGGTCAGTCTTGCCCAAGGAAGAGCTCCTGGGTGACACAGTGGAGCTGGCGCTCGGGCTTCTTACAATTGCAATGAGACACCCAAGTCATTTTCCGAATTGGGGTGGCCTTGAGGGAGCAAATGCGTGCGCGAGGGGAATCGAAAGATCATTCTTCCGCTACGCGTCGGCCGAAGCTATCGAGCTGATCACGGTTGACTCCCCGCGCAAAAGGACACCGCCCAAGAAGAATGAAGCAGTCGCTGAGATCGTCAACAACATGTCCGCTGACCTCGTGATTGATTTCACAGTGATCGTCGATGGTGATATCTACCCTGTAGAGATTGCGAGAACCGACGAGACACAGGCCGCTGACAACGTCACGGACGATCCAGGGTTCTCAGTTGCTCCACCAATACCTGCACAGGATGTAGATGTGGATGCGCAACCCGAAGAAGAACAAGGTGCAGAAGGCCCTGATCCCAGGCATGCAATTCGTGAAGGATTTGTCGCGCAGCTTCAGGACTATGTGGGCGTACTCGCTCAGGGCGAAATGTCAGTCGGAAGCGACCGCATCACGTTCTGTGTCGCTTGTGGCAGTGATCTACACACTCTGTCCAATTGCACAGAAAATGCTGCAACCCGGGATCTGGTACTTCGAGGCGTCCAGATTATCAAGGAAAGCCTTCTTCGATATCCACGTCGAGTACCTCCACAAGAGGCTGAGCCAATGGACGTTGACACCACAGACCATGTGAGTGTTGCATCCTCGGACCGACGACCCAAGGCCAAAGCCCGACCGCGACGCGGAGGCGAAGCCGTACGGGGTGATGTGGTCTTGATCCGTTATGAGAACAAACACAATCTCTGCACGGATGTGGAGAACCGTCGGGGCCTACATGATGCTTGTGGCGTACCACTGCAGGAATCGGGACCAGAGAATAGCCAGCGAGTGGTGGACATCATTGAGCAGCTTTCGGACCATCGCGACCGACGCCTACCTCAACGAGGAGACCGTCCTAGCTTTGCTTACGATGACAACACTCATAGCTACACCAATGCAGGCTATGAATCCATCGGCGGCGGAAGGCCAATCCGGTGCGGGATTCTCGACCTGATCCCAACAAAGGGTGCAAGCTTCATCAACAATCGATGGGACCTCGTGAACGAAGTTGTCCTTCGCAACATCACCCGTCAGCGCAGACTGAACGCGGATTGGGCGCTATCATGCATCCAATCTGACCTACGTCACAGAATCGCCAGGCGCCCAGGCTCGGAATGGCTTGACAACAGGTGCCAGGTGGCATTCAACAGTGTCATCAAATGTGATGAAGGAGGGTGGGTGATGATCGAAGACTTGGTGAGGCATGAGCCACTATGGACCCATGAAAGCAGACGCATCACCGAAGCGGTCTCAAGGACCGATGAGCAACAGAAGAAGAGAGTGTACAATGAAAGACTTCAGCTATTGTTCCAAGGGAACATGATTGCAGCCACGAAACGCAACAAGGCCAAGATTCGGTTGCAGTTCCTGGGTGTGAGAGTGAAGGACCCCGGCACGGAAGTTCTTGGATCAGCAGGTTCGAACAGGTTGGTATCGGTTCAGGACCAGATCACGGAGATCCAGAACAACGATCATTGCCGGCATGGCCAGAGATACCTGAACATTTGCAACGGCTGGGTGAAGCCATGGGCAGTTCGGGCTACAAGTGGTCACTCTGCGCACTCAGATCCCCAGAACAACTTGCTTCAGTTGGACAAGAACAGGTTCGCAATATCTCCATCTATGACCCTCTTGCAACGTCTTGGAGGTGCGTTCCACGCTACGGCATGCCGCAACTTGGATTCCATTGTCACGCAAGGCATCATGCCTGGTTCGGAGGACCCCGACGGGGACTTCGACCATAGGCGCCAATTCCGAGGCAACCAAGGCGGCAGACTCCACAGCTATTGGGGGGTGTTTGCGCCGTTCGATCACCGGAACGCAACGACCAAGATGCGAGTACATGGACGAGACGCCAAGCACATGCCATTGGCGGTCCTTCATGTCCCATCGCAGGACCTTGCACGAGAGGATGGACGTATCACAGACAGCGGCATCATGATCGTTGGTCGAACGATACCTTTCCATTTCGTCAAGGAGGTATGGTTTTGCGTCCCTGATCCTCGAGATACACACTCTTTCGCTCTGGTGGAAAAGATCTACGATGAACGGTTGGAGAAAGAGCTGGTGTTGGACTACAATGCATCACCGTTGCTTCCTGAGTTCGAGAGATACCGAACGCCAAGCAAGATCATGGAATTGCTTTGCGAGATGCCTCCTGGACCCCACGACACAAGCAAGGAGCAGATCATTCGTGACCTCACGACTGTCCTGGAGTCCCACAGGGAGAACACGGTTCGGCATCACTACATGGACAAAGGAATCAAGTTTGTCATCAAGAATTGGCGACCCGAAGACCTACGCAGAGACGAGGATGGACGGAGAATGAGGGTATGCCCGGCATGCTACAACATCGTTCCAGCATGTTTCTCCCGATGCACGTCTTGCTGGTCACAGTTCGTTTCGAGCGGATATTACCAAGGTTCTCCACAACGGGAGACTCCTACGGAGATCCCCAGTGACTTCATTGCTCAGACAATGGAAGCCGCAGCAGCCGCAGTGCCTGAGGCGCCCGAAGAGGAGCAGGAAGCCATGGAGGTAGAGACCGTTGCGGAACCTGAGGAAATCCCAGAACCATCTGTCATCGCGGAGGACGATCCAGAACAGGAACCTGATGAAGAAATGGACATAGAGCCAGGAGAGGACTTTGATGACGCAGTTCCAGAAGCAATCGCACAGGAACGTCGTCCCGTCTTCGTTACCGGCCAGTCTTTGAACATCGATCCTGAGCTACAACTTGCACGTACCGCCATGCAGCCATCCTACTATTCTGGAAAGCGAAATGCCCATTGCATTGACGCGAACATGACCGCTCTTTCGTACATGGCATACGTGGTATGCAGATCCATCTACAAGGCTTGGCCAGGATTCGCAAAGTGGGCGACTATGCCGTTGTTTCAGATGAGGGAAAGTTTCGCACTTGGCCAACGCTACGATGTGCTTGGAAAGTGGGGATCTTTGGCGGCAGTGGATAGGGAAACGGGTGTGAGCAAGGATGTGACTGATGAGGAGATCATTCGCTTTGCCAAGGAGCCTGAGAACCTCAAGCAGTATGATCCCAACGGGACTTACACCTTAAAGCGCTTCCGGACGAACCAGATGCTCTCATTGCTTACACGGGGAGCCAACATGATGGGAATTGGCAGGGACAACTTCAACCCTACTACTTACTTGAAGAGCGAAAGGGATGAAGATGTGAAGGCTATGCACTTTTGTTGCCTGAACGTCCTGTGCGAGGTGATTCCAATGGTGACGGGACACCAACAATTCTCAGTGCTACGACCAACGCCAACTGGACCGGTGGACTTCTTGTACATCGACCCCGTCGGTATCCTGCTGACTCATTCTGATCAGTCAGTCCAGACCATCGGCTTGCTGGTGGACCACAGTGTGCAAATGCCTGCGCATTTCATGGACAGATTGAACAGATCCAAGGCTGAGAGACAGCAAAACCCGACGACCAAACGTACTGAAGCCCTACACCACATTTCGGCCGCTGATTATCTCCCTCCAGGTGGTACATCCATCCTGGACACGCCTGTCACTACGGAGGAACGTGAAAGCGCTTCTTCGTCCAAGGGACCTTCAAAAGGGCGTGGGAGAACCGGAGGTGAGCAACATGGAGGTTGGAACTCCAATTCCTACTACGACTACACCGCCGGCAAAGGCCGAAACAAAGGCAAGGACAAGGGAAAGCATCGGGAACAGTATCCAGAGGAAAACCTCCGGCCCTGGGACCGCGATCCTGCGACCACGCGAAGATGGAGATGAATCAATGCTTGGTCTTCCTCGCCTATCAGTTCGTGACCTCTGAGCTTCGCCCATGGAATGCCATCGCGAATGCTTCTTTCTTCGGTGACGCCTGATTCGTTTGTCATTTCAGGGGATCGTTACTGACGTAGATGAGTGTCACAACGTTTCTAATTGGGATGCAAAGCTCTGATTTTCAATGTCAACGTTGCGGCGGAACATTTTCTGTTGTCCTATCGTGCCATCTTCCGGGTGAGCAGCGTCGGAGACGCAACTCATGGGGGGTGCGAACGGACTGCGATGCCTTGTCAAGTTCTAAGGTGTCACTATAAGAGCTGTGAGCAAGACCGTGTAAAGTGCAAGAGAAGGGGGCACGCTACGCGTCCCTCGACTCTAGGGGGCATGCTACGCATCCCTCATCTTTACCTTTCTATGTGACCGCCAACGCAACGTTTGGCTCAAGTCAATGCCCATAGCTAAGTGCTATATGTGTCTTCTATCCTGAGCAATCAGAGCTATCCCGTTGCACAGACGAACCGCCGCCGGCAGTGAGTGCAAAAGGAACGGCCGCCGGTTCTGCCTGCATAGGATTGCACGTGTGGAAGTAAGAGGGAGAGACAGGGTCCAGTCTGTGGAGAGTGCAAGCCAGCCACACCTACATTCATTACAGCTCTGGTGGGGAGAGCAGCAACCAAGTCGAGAACAATCCCCCACGCAACTACTACTACTACTACTACTACTACTACTACTACTACTACTACTACTACTACTACTACTACTACTACTACTACTACTACTACTACTACTATCGTACGCGTGCATGTAGTACACGCGGTGCGCACGTGCTGGCAGACATATTGTAGATCTAGCATAACGCGCACGTGTAGCTTATGCTCTTGCGGAAGGGTTCGCTTGTCAAAACGGTCCGCGGAAGGGCACGCGGAAGGGAAGAACACGGGGACATTCAGAAATGGCCAACGCGTCGAGGCGCGGAAGGCTGCGGCAGATGTTGTGGAAGGGTTTTCTTTTGCGTCCTTTGGATTTAACTCGAATAAAAAACAGCTCAGATACATGTATGTGGTCCTTCGGAGAGAGTGCCCGCGTATTTGTTGGAACATGCACGTGTCGGTTCGCGCGTGACTGCATTAGTTTGGCTTCGGTCCTTCTGCCCGTCGGTTGGCTTCAAGTACACCCTTGCTGACTGGTGTTCCTACAAACTCCGCGAGTGTATGTGTTGAAACTCTGGAATGCAATCGCTTCGAACCAAAATCTATATAAGCGATCGAAGTTGATTTACGATCCTGTCGACATAGCTCGGGCAAGGGCAGACACATCATACTTGCGAGGGATCTGGAGATGTGGTTTGAATCTTCCTTGCCCAGGTGCCCGATGATCAATCCTGAGGTGCAGGGTTTCTTGGCCCAGCTACTCACGGCAGCTGGTGTGCGTGGCAAGCATCACAGAGCACAGCCTCGGTCTGTACATCCTGACCTGAAACTACGTCCTATTGTCCCCGAACCCAAACCAAGACTCTTATTGTCTGCCGGCCAGCGACGCACCAGCGCTGTTTCACAGAATTTGTTTTTCGAGTCTTTTTCGATTGGCTCTGCGGGTGAGGTGCAAGACAGTCAAGACCCAAACCCTTCAATCCTAAAAACTCAAGCGTGGGCACGAAATCCTAAAGTCCAAATCCTAACTTTAAACCATCGGCATGAAATACGAAACATCTGGGATCCGAATCCCGAAGCAGCGCAAGCCCTGGCATCCCGAAGCCGTGCAGCTCTGAATGCCATGAACCCCAAAGCACCAAACTCGATGGCTGCCAGCGACGCACCGGGTCTGTCCCGTTGAATTTGTTTTGCAAGTCTTTCGCGATTGGCTTTGCCAGTTGGGCGCAAGACACCCAACACCCGGGATCCTAAACCACAGGCCCGATGTCCCAATTCCAAAGCCTATTAACCCTAGCAACTTGATCCCCAAGCATCTTGGATCCGAAGGATATCTTTTCAGTTTTGCTTATTGGGGGATTCCTTGCTTATTGGGGGATATCTTTTCAGTTTTGCTTATTGGGGGATATCTTTTCAGTTTTGCTTATTGGGGGAAGTGCCCACACTGACATTAAGGTCTAAATTACTATAGTTTAGGGTTTAGAGTTTAGGGTTTAAGGCCCCGACGCCCTTCAACCCTAAGGAACTGGAACAAGACATCTTAAACCCCAGCGACCATGATGAGGTCGTTGATGTAGATTTGTGGCATCCGGGTTTAAGGCTCAAGAGTTTGGAGTCATGAACTTGTTGTGTCTAGGGTTCACGTTTTGGGTCTGAGGGTCTTGGAAACCTAACCAATGCTCTCTGCAGCGTGCAGAGAAGCGTCAATGCCTAAGCAGGCCCAGATCCCGAAATCTTAAACCCGACAGTACGTCCACATCCGAAACCATACAGCCCGAAAGCCCTGAAGCTCCAAGCCGTTCGGCCTTGTTAGCTGAGGCTCTGGGACATGGTGGGTTTTTTTGGTTTAGACCTTGGGGTTTCCAATTTAGTGCCAAGCATCTAGGCTTTGATGAAACTAGACTTAGACGGAAACGATAAAACAAATCTGTTCCTATGCATTTATCTTCGGTCTGATCGTGTGTCGTTTGTGGTGCTGCAGAAACCGACCGCTGAGAGTGGAGTGTAAGCATACTGTCAGGGTTGGATTTTAGAGACGTGCGGTCGAGGGTCCGGGGTTTAGGGGAAAGGATTGCCTCAGGATTAAGTTTTTGAGTTGCTTGGGGTATGATCCAACTGGCATAGGCCACGACATGCGATGTGCATCTGGATGAGGAAGAAAACATGCGGACGCCAAAATGGATTTGTGAGAACCCCAAACTCTAAACTATCAACAAAAGCAGAAGCTTCCTCATACGCTTTAATTGTACTATGCCGTAGGTCCTGAATATCCAAACTACCTAAACTCATCATCTGGTGGCTTCACTCTGCTTAGTGATGGTGTGAAATCAAGCGTAGAAAAGGATGAGGCAGCAGGCCGCACCCCAAGTTTGAATGGCACAGCGGCAGGGTATGAAGGGCGCGGGGGTAAATGTCGCAGAACTTATCTTAAGAAATCCTGAAGAATATGTATGTATGTATGTATGTATGTGCGCCCCTCCACGCCCCTCCACGCCGCTCCAGCGCCCCAGCGCGCCCCAGCGCCCCAGCGCCCCAGCGCCCCTCCACGCCGCTCCAGCGCCCCTCCACGCCGCCCCAGCGCCCCAGCGCCCCAGCGCCCCAGCGCCCCAGCGCTCCAGCGCCCCAGCGCCCCAGCGCCCCAGCGCCCCCCACGTCCCCACCAGCGCCCCAGCGCCCCAGCGCTCCAGCGCCCCAGCGCCCCCAGCGCCGCTCGCCGCTCCAGCGCCCCAGCGCCCCAGCGCCCCAGCGCTCCAGCGCCCCAGCGCCGCTCGCCGCTCCAGCGCCCCAGCGCCCCAGCACCCCAGCGCCGCTCGCCGCTCCAGCGCCCCAGCACCCCAGCGCCGCTCCAGCGCCCCAGCGCCACTCCAGCATATTTCATGATTTCGATATTGCAGGCCTTTCCATGTCTGTTGCGTTGCATGTGCACTGAGCGCAACAGACATGGAAAATTTCAGCGTCTATTTGACGCGTGTTTTTGTTGCGTTTCAATAAGCACAGTACAGCGACTGCTGTCGCATAGCCCCCAAGTGTCCATCATACGGGGGTGGGTGGGGTGGGTGGGGGGAGTGGGGGTGGGTGTGGGGTGGAGGGGGAGGATCACTTCGGCAGAATTGGCTCCACGTCTCAGAGAGAGAGAGAGAGAGAGAGAGAGCGAGAGAGAGAGAGAGCACGGAGGGAGGGGGGTGTGGGGGGGTCGGGGGGGTGGGGGTGGGGGGGGTGAAACCATAAACCTCTAAAGGGGTAGCTCTAACAGGTACCTACAGCAATGGCTGCATGCTCATACATATACATTCCGCTGCCCATTGGCTCACAGTGGTTTTACCATATTGAGACAAGACAAGCTCTCCTTGCGTAGCAAGACAAAACAACTACTGTCCGTGTGCAGGGCGCTGCCCTTTGATCCTTAGGGAATAACTGGTCATACACCTCCTAACAAGGAGTATTCCTTGTGGGTGTATCGGCACAGTTTTCTGGTAGCGGAGCCCGGAAAGGGCCGCCCGCCTCACAAAGTCCGCTACAGCGGTCGGCCTCGCCGAACGCTTGACCAAGCGGATAAGAGGCAGCACAATGTCGAGCTCGCATAGCGAAGCCGACGGCAGTTCCCAATCCTCCGGGGGATATGAGAACGAAGAGACCTCCCAAGGTCCAGCCACTTATGTCGCACAGTCATTTGCAACATCTGACCGCATGCTTGCATCATTAGGCATAACGCCCAAGATCGCGCCTGCCTATGATGGCACCACTTCGTGGTTTGAGTATGAACAGTTGATTGACGACTGGTGCGACATAACAACGCTGGATGACACCAAAAGAGGTCCGTCTCTCAAGACGAGGCTCTCCGGATTGGCCGCAGTACAAAAAGAATCACTTAACCGAGAAAGGCTTGCAGCCCCAGATGGAGTAGATTACTTCAAGAAGAAGATGCGTCCATTTTTCGTGAAAGGAGAACAGTACGTTTTCCTGTGGCGTTTCCTCGGCCTATTCAAGGCATGGAAGGGCAACCAAGACTTTGTGACTTGGATTGCTAAGTTTGAGATCGTGCTACAGCGCGTGAAAAACTCATGGATGGATCTCTTACCAGAGATAGCTCTGGAAGATGCCCATCCAGATTTCATGCAAGCTGTGCAGGCAGACCGAACCTTCCTGGGCCTACAGGAAGCAGCCGAGAGAGACACATACGCCGCACGCTATTTCGAAACATGGAACAAGGAACGCCTTGACAATCATCGAAGAGCGTTTCCTCTGAATGATAATCTCCTAGCTCTTCTCTTCCTAGTGCAGTCCGACCTAAATGAGATGCAACGTGAGAGGTTGGTAACAGCATTGACCAACCAAGGTCACCGAATTGAGACCTATACGTACCCTGTGGTACGGCAGACCATGTTCGATCAGTTCTCAACGACCAGAACTGGTCTGCAGGATCCCAACATTCGGCACTCTTCTCACAAGAAGGACCGCCATGGAAGGAGAGACCAACGCCGCAAACGCGGAGGTCGAAACTTCCTCATCCTCGATCAGGGTGAATACGACGGAGTCGATGGATTCTGGCTCCAAGACGAAGACACCCTTGAGGAAGGCTTTCTTGCCGCCGAGGATGAAGAAGCTGTCTTCTGGACAGTTGACGACCATGAAGCCTTCGTTGCAAGGAGATTCAAAAAGGGAAGAAGACCAAGAATGCGTCCCGGATCACCGGGAAGAGCAAAGGGTGGCAAGCGAAAAGGACGTGGCCGTTTTAGGTCATACCGCGGAAAAGGGAGAGCCAACCAGGCAGAACATGATCCAACTGATTCCAGCTATTTCGGTAAAGGTAAAGGAAAGGAAAAAGGAAAAGGTGGAAAAGGCAAAGGAAAAGGAAAGGACAAAGGAGATAAAGGAAGCTCCTTCAAGGGCTCAAAAGCAAAAGGCAAAGGTAAGGATACAGCTAAGTCTGCCTCCTTACAAGGAGACCAAACTGGATCTCCACAGGCCTATGAAAGTTCCACCGCACCGAGCTGGGATTCATGGTATGAGGACAGTTATTATACTGACTCCAGTTGGAATTATGCCGCTTATGACGATCAAACGTCTTATACATACTATGCATCACAAGCCTCAAGAAGAAAAACACGGAGAAAGAAGAGAAGAAATCAAGCAGGATCATCAGGTAGAGGCACAGATCCGAGCGCGCACCAAGAACCCGTGTTCAACTCATCAGTGAGTTACGTGCCCCAGGTCTCTGAACCATCCGAGGGGCAAGGTGTGGAGACTGCAACAGCAGTGTTTCCGTTGCAGCACACCGTCCTATCTGCTCTCACAGAGCGGATCAATCTTGATAAGAGCCCTACCTTTGTCATACTTGACTCTGGTTGTACTAGGGCTATGGGTTCCCGCTATGCGGTGAACAGGCTTATCAAGGCCGTGAAGCAACATGCCCCAGGCATGATTGATTTCACTTTTTCACCTTCGAACACGAAGTTCTCTTTCGCAGATAGTGAAACAGCTCTTATCAAGGAGCGTGTAACTCTATGGTTCAACACAACTCCAAGAAGAGATACAACCATAGAAGTTTTGGATCAGGGGAGAGTCCCCATTTTGTTTTCCATCGAACAGATGAGGAATTTAAGAATGACCCTCGAGTGTAGTCCCACAGCTGACCTAGCAACGTGTGAAGCTTTCGGTTTGTATAAAACCCCTCTTCCGATTAGTACCAATAACCATTTGGTATTGGACCTTCTAGGCTTCACTTCCACCAGGAAGTATCTCCCTAAGTCAGGTACGTCGTTCAGTGCGACGGAGACTGCTCTAGGAGCCAAGAAGCCTTATACTAGGATACCGGAAGGTCGCTGTCCAGCCTGTGCCGGACAGAAAAGGGCTCACACGTACCTCAAGGGTTGCGACAAAGCACCTGAGGGAGCAGCTGATCCACCACCGAAGAGGATTTCAGGTAAAAAGAAGCCTCTTCCATCTGATCCGGCAGAATCATCTGCCAAGAAACTTGATCCACCAGAACCATCTGGTGATGCTCCTGAGCCTTCCGGACCATCGGAACCATCATCAGGCTCTAGGGACAAACCTGCAGAATCCTCTGCACCACATGAACCTCCAGAAGAAGAAAGACTTGAGGTCCCACCTGCGAAGATAAAGACTCCAAAGGGTCTTAAAAACCTTCTGAAGAAATCCCGCAAATATGCGGTTAAACCTCCTGTTGAAGAGAAGTCTAAGGTCCCAGGAGCTGATGACGGGACGGAGGTAAGACCACTTGAGTCAAGAGAATACCCGGCTCCTGGTACAGACTCACCTACAGGTGAAGAGATTGTCGCGGAACCATCGCCATCTCTTCCCATTGCTCTTCGCAGGATTCATGAGAAGCTTAAGGACCCTGTAGAACTCTATAAGCTTCACCTTAAGCACCGTCATATGAGTACGGATCAGTTCAAGCGACGCACAAAAGCCTTACAGATCCCAAAGGAGATATACGAGCTATATGACCAACTGGTCAAAAAGTGTTCAGCCTGCCAGGAACATGTGAGAGCTCCTTCAAGAGCGAAGATTTCTGGTTTAAGATCAGAGACTTTCGGTGATCTCACCTTCGTAGATCACGGTGAGCTTCCAATTCCCGGCAAGGATAGTCGCTTAGTATTTCTTATTCTCTATGATGGAGCAACAAACTTGTTGACTGCCGAAGTAGTCCAGGATAAAGAAGAACATACTACAATGTCGATTATGAATGACTACTTTGAGAAATTTCAGATCAACCCAAAGGTTGTAGTTGGAGATCAAGCATTCATGACTCCAAAAATGGAGGCTTATTACAATCGGCAGAATATCAAGCCTGTGGCAACAGGACCTGGAACACCATGGCCCAACAGGGCCGAAGCTGCTGTAAGATTGCTGAAGCATCAGATTAAGCTCATACTTCAGATCCTGAAGGATGGTGACCCGCAGTATAACGGAATCACCATGAAGTATGGCAACCTCGTTCGCCAAGCATGTTTGGCAAGAAACTCTTCGATTACCTACGGAGGAGTTACTCCTTTAGAAATGGCCTTTGGAAGGCGTCCTCGAGATGTTATAACACCAGAGAACGCTGATCCCAATCAGTTGACAGGTAATCCAACTGATACGGAAGTCACTGCGAGAGCCATTAAGGAGCTTGCCAACAGGGCTTACCAAGAGGCACGCCAATCTGATGATCTGCGTAGAGATCTTGCAGCCAGACTGTCAATGACCCAAGGACCTTTCTCTTTGGGAGATAAGGTTTTCTACTGGTCAGAAGATAAGTCTAAGATTGGATCCACTGGGTCCAAACATGGATCTTGGCTAAAAGGAAAGGTGATCTCCGAACTCGGAGGATCCATGGTAGGTGTGGATCTTGGAACACGCATCGTCCGCGTCAATATCTCAAAACTGAGGAAAAATTATGACATAACATCTGATGTGGAGATTCCTCTCGCGCCTGATGAGGAAACTCTGACGTCAGAAGGTTCTGACCACGCAAGTTGCATGGTCACCTTCGATGCTTCCCTGCAGTCGACAGACCTAACGGTTCCACATCAAGAGTGTCACTGGCAGGTCACCAGCACTGGGAAGATTGACTTCCTAGAACTCTACGGCGGATCTCCCCGCATGAGTCACAAAGCTGCCCTGTCAGGTCTGCGAGTAGGTCAGCCAGTCGATTTGCGTAGCGGTCTAGATCTTGAGCAACCGCAAGGTCGCTCCAATCTTCTTAGGATCATCAAGGAACAAGAACCTACTATTATTGTTATGTCACCGGACCATTCTCAGTGGTCTAGCTGGTACTCACAGTGGAAGAAAGGCTCTGCCAAGAGACTTTCTGTTTTAAAATTCTGTGAATCGGTCGCAGACCACCAAATGAAGCTCGGACGTTACTTTGTTCTTGAGAACCCATACTACAGCAGGCTCTGGTCTTCACCAGAAGCAAAACGCCTGTTTTCTAATCACAAGATCAGCTATGAGGTCTGTAACCTACAGGCCTATGGCATGAAAGATCCAAAAGGATACTATGAATCGAAATCCTCGATTTTTATGCACAACCTGCCACCGCAAGTTTTAATTCCTCTCCAGAGGCATTCTGCCAAAACGAAATCTCCAACATCTCCACCAGGAGACGAAAAGGGTATTCAAGGCTACGGTCTTAAAACGAAACTCGCACAAGTGTATCCTTATGAATTCTGTGAGACCTTTGCCTCGTGTTTGGCAAGATTCCTGAAGCGAGATGCGTATGCATCTCATCTGTCTTTGGTCACAGACATACTAGAATACTCTGGAGATGAATGCCTCCAGGGACTTTCGGAACTTCTTGATCAGGAGTATTCACTTTTGACAACAAATCCTCTCAAGGATTCAAAACTCCTGCAAGATCCGAAAATCAGATCACTTGTTGCTAGAGTAAATTCCTTATCGAGTAAAACTGAATTACCATTGCATCATTCCAAACCATCACCGTCCCTTGATGCCTTGGTGTCAGACATTACTCGCCTTAGATCAAGACTCTTACCAGGGTCTGGTTTCGAACAGTGTACTCTATACAGAGGTACATTTGGAACAGTCAAAGCACTCACCAGTGTAACTGATGGCGTTCTTGTCTTTTGGAACAAGAAGAAGCCCAATTCGACTATGACGTGTTGCTTGCCGCACCAGGTTTCCTGGAACAAGGTACACCCATCAACCTTCTCGGGGGTGCTATTCCAGATGACAGGCGGCAAGACTTCACCGTCCGTGCGAACACCGCCGGATGTAATCATGTCGGACGAAGAGGTTTCGCCGTCAGACCCGTCAGAACCAATGAGCACTAATCGCTCACGGATCACATCTGACGATGTCTCTATGCCGGAACCAGATCAGCCGATGCCTCCCGGCACACCGCCGTCGCGTCCTCCTCCTCCCATACCTCCACCGCGACTACCGGCGTTTCCTCCGATGAGCCCGTGGCTCCTGCTCGGGCTAAGCCTCGCGTGCATCCGCCTCCTCGCGTTCCGTCTCCTCGGCGTCTGGGGGGTGATGTGTCGCCAAGGTCTTCATCGGAAAGGAAAGTTTCGCCGCACAAACAGAAATCACCTTCACAGGTGCCGACACCAAAACCTAAACCGAAGGCACATCCACAGGGACCCATTCTTCCGTTACAACAAGATGAAGAAGACACTGAAGAAGAACTGGTCCCAGACGACCCCGGACAACCGTCCGCTCCTCCTCACACTTCTGGTTCACCAGAACCGGAGAGCGATGCCGAGTCAGAAAACACAAGGTATTACTCTGATGAGGAAGGTGACTTGGTCGTAGATGAGAAGGACTGGGTCCTTCTCACAGAAGAACAGAAACTGTGCAGTAACACAGGTTCTTTCTCCATGCCTCGGTACATGCATGGCGGACCCGTAGACATCAGAGAGGTAACATCAAGAGTGAGGTCAGACCGAACACGGTATAAACCCACCAAAAGGTTCCGATCTGACATTCGTGAAGAGTACGATCTTCTCACGGAAGAGGACAAGGCCTTATCCCTAAGTTCCCCCAGGAACTCAGCGAATCTGACCCAGAAGGCACAACGGAAGGAGGCAACTGCCAAGGAAAAGCGTGAGATGAAGAAACAGTTTGATGAAGCGAAAGCAGCAGAATATCAGAGCTGGCTAGACAATGATGTCTTTGAGCTCGTCGATACACGGAAACTCGGAAACATCCGAAATTATGTCACTGGTCGATGGGTCCTGACTCTAAAAAGAGACAAGGACGGAAACTTCCTTAAGTGCAAGGCCCGATGGGTCCTGAGAGGTTTCCAGGATCGACAGAAGGACATTCAGCAAACTGATAGTCCTGCTGCGAGTCGCCCAGGTTTCCGCTTAGCGATTCAACTAGCAGCTAACAAGCTGTGGAATCTGACACACATCGACCTAAAGACTGCTTTCCTGCAGGGTGAAGCCTATGATGAGTCGAGAGACATAATCTGTCAGATTCCTCCTGAAGCAGGTTATCCTCCCTACATTGCAGCGAGGATGAAGAAACCCGCTTATGGACTTAACGATGCACCTCGAAGATGGTGGAACATCGTTGATAAGGCACTCCTGTCTTACGGCCTGGTGCCAACCCGTGCGGATCGCTGTACATATGTTCTGTATGGTAAGAAGTCTGCAACAGCAGATGCTGAGCTCAAGAAGTCTCAGCCAAAGACCATGGAATCAGCGATTGACTATCTCCTAGATCCCATAGCAGGCAACAATGCCAAGGGTAGACAGGTACATGGAGTAGTCTGTTTGCATGTAGATGACCTGTGCATGGCCGGTGATGACACCTTTCGTAAGGCCGTGATTGAATCGATCAAAAAGGAGTTTGCAGTAGGTTCTGAAGACACGAATGATATCATGTTTGTAGGACAGAGATTAGTCTGGAAGGATGCTACAGCATCAGTGCCAGCACATATCTCAGTAAATCAGAACCTAGCTGTTGAAGCTCTAGAAGAAATTGTTTTTGATAAGAAGCTCAACAATGAGCAACAATGCACACCACAGCAGCACACTGCTTATAGAAGTGTTTTAGGACAGATCAACTGGCTACAAAGCCGGACTCAAGCTCACATCTGTTATCGCTTCAGTCGGTGTGCGAGCAAGGCTGCCAAGCCTACTATCGGTGATATTCGAGAATTGAACAAGCTTGTTAGGATTTTGAAGTCTACCGAAGTAGAATTGCGTTTTTGGCCGCTGAAAGGAAATCTCAGAATCCTCGGTTACCCTGATGCTTCCTACAGGAACAATGATGACAAATCATCTCAGAGAGCACATGTTATTTTCCTTGCTGAAGATCGAAATCCAAAGCTAAAGGGAATGAAACAATCAGCAGCAGCTGCTTCTTCCAAGAAGAACGATTTCTCTGAATCCTCTATTAAGGAAACATCCTCGAGAGGTAGCCTGGTGGATTATGAGTCTCACAAGATTACGACAACCACAATGTCCACAACAGTGGCAGAGCTTAACGCACTGATGCGTTGCTTTGGTACCTGCCTGTTCCTCAAGGGACTTTGGGCAGATCTCTCATCAGAGACCGTACCTATACATATCAGAACAGATGCGAACAATCTTGTGACAACAGCAGGCACGACACACCTTCCAGAGCAGAAGGAAACTCACCATCTTATACAGATGCTTCGTAAGGAATCCAACTCTGGATCTTTAGATGACCTAGCTCATGTAAGCTCGAAGTACTGCCTAGCTGATGCATTAACAAAGCATTCGGCGCAACCTGATGAGCTTATCAAGGCTCTGGAAACAGGAAATTTACCAGAAACAGACATTCATCCACCCTTCCGTGAACTTCTTCAACATAAAGCTTTCACTGTTCGGTGGATCATAGACAACCTTAAGAATGCCGCTACAGCGGTAGCCTTCCTTGGAATTGATGTCTCAACAGAGATTTACCGATTATTTTACTGCCAAGGAACATGGTGGTAGTCTTGTTTGCTGGTAGCACAACCATGTGCTGGATTTTCTATTTAGACTGTTTTCCGTCTAAAAGAAAATTTGTGTCTGCAGGCTGCGTTTTCATCAAGATCGGACATGTTCATGAGAACTATATGTTCTGTATCATCCGCAGCCGCTTTCAGCCTCGAGCCTCACAGCAATCAGCCTTTTGAGCTAACCAAGCATTCCTGATCCTGTTTGGTCATCGTGCCGTAATGAGCACACGATCAAACTTCCGTAGCCGTGATGGACACGCCCTACCCAGGGCAGTACAGGCGTACCATGAGCGACATCCACACATGGATAGCTCGTACCCCGAGTCTCGTCGGGAAGCATCACGTCGACACACCGAACACGGTGGACACCGATTTCACAAACGTGAGAAAAATCACGAGCCTCCATACATTTACATGGGTCACCAACAGGTGTTCAATCCGCATCCAAGAGATCTTGCTGAACTGATCTCACGATGTGGCCATGCGAGTCGAGCAAGGCTCACTCCAATCTCCAGACATGGAGTCAGGCTCTACGAAGGAGTCCTTCAAGGACCATGGGACAACAGTCCCCTTCTATACTGGGATAACAACGTGGGTAATCACGCTCGTGATCCACGCCAGTTTTGTACGATGCTTGCACATCACCTTCAGACAGGCCTCCCACCGGAGGTAAAACAATGTGTGAGTCTTGATGCATCCGGAGAATATGACTATTCCTCCTCAGTGCCAAGACTGGCAGAGGTAACAGGTCTCTCACCAGAGATGTGCTTCCACATTCTTTCCAAGACCAACAGAGTCGGAAGGTGGTTGGCACACTCAACAAGACACCTTCAGAACAATCGCCCTGATCTCTTTACTGGCCAACACAATTATCTTCTGGACATGTTCAAGTTGGCCGATTCACAGCTCGCACAGTATACACCGCAAGAGATCGCGCTTGGTGTCCTCCTCAACACTAAGTCCAGGTTCGTGGTCACTATGGTTTATAACCAAGATGGCAAGGCCGAAACCACAGATGCCGCCGTTACCATCCCACCGGATGCAAATGTGCTGACCATGACCAAAGTTTTCCTCTCGGCAGTGGGAGGACACGGTTCACGACGAACTCTACCAAGAGTTGAAGAACCAGATCCTGAAGAAGAGAGGCCAAGGTCACACATGACCATCTCAGACTTCATGGCAACGGGCAGCAATCCAGTGCAGTCCCGTGCACAGCGTCTCTCCACTAACGCGCCGAGACCCGTAGGCATGGAGGATTTTGTTCGACAGAACAACCCTTGTTACATCATGCATGCCACGGACCTACAGGCATTATCCTCAATCCTGAGGCACGGTCTGGTACCATCAAACCTCCTATCGCAGGTGGTTACATCACCAGGTCTTCAAGCTCTCGTGAATGAAAACAGTCGTTCCAACAGGGACACTGTTCAGTTTTCAACGCTAGACCTGGCGAATCCTAATCCGACCCTGTTGCGTGCCAACAAGGCACTGCTTCTAGTATTCGACGCAAATAACGTAGTGAACGAAGTCACAAACATGTGGCAGTCGCAAGCAGGGATGTTTGCTACACCAGAGGTAGTGCATGCCCGTACTCTTAGCGCCGTATTCGCACCCTCTGAACCACTCTGGGTATCATCGCAATACGATGAGCTCAAGAGCATCGGACCATGGTGGGCAGACCACTGCTCCGAACAGATGCCGTCAGCGACTTACGAGTCGAAGAAATGGTGCGCAAATTACGGCCAAGAGATCGAATCGACACTTCGGAAGGTGTCAAAGCGAAATCTGCCTCCAGAGCCTCCCAAGGCTAGATCTTCTCACAAGAAGTCTTTCTCTCTGCCAAATACAGAGGCTGACACAGCTCCAAACCTGGAGCAAACCGCTTCTGCAGGTGAGGTACCTCCGAAAACGGAGACTACTACAAAGGACATCCATCCGAGATCCAAGCTCGCCCGGCAGGCCGAGGCAGACAAGGATCCGGACAGTCTTATGGGACAGCTCTGGAACTCCGACGGCACCAGAAGCGCCACTGAAGTTCTTAAGATAACGACAGGTCACAAACCTCCAGAACCTGTTCAGGATACTTCTGCCAACGTAGTTCCTCCCAAGGAAGAATCTTCTGGAACAGAGACGGAACCTGAGGAACCAGATCCTAACCAGGATTGTGACGAAGAATCAGACGTTGAGTCGGCATCAAGCGAAAAGAGCGAAAAGAGCTCAAAATCTTCGTCATCCTCAGAACTCCGAGTTGATGTTAATCCGTCTCACAAGACGAACTCTGCACCTGCAGCGTCAGAGGAGAAGAAAGAATCTCCCACGGAAGAGATCACAGAGAAACTTGAGAAGGTCAAACTTGACCAACCAAAGCCTGAAACAGAATATGTTCAGAGTTCAGACGAAGAGCCAAGGAAACCAAAATCTCCTAAAAAGGAGAAGGAAAAATTCCTAGTTCTCTTCGATCCTGAAACAGAAACTTATTATCGAGTCAACAGAAGCAAGCTCAACCTCGAATACGAGGAGCCTGCTGATGAGGAAGACCTCGTAAGAGAACAGGAGCGCATCAGCGCTCGAATTCGAGAAAATCGCAAGCACCGAATCTCGAAGTCATCGTCTAACCCGGCTATGCAACAGGAAATGCAAGAGAGAATCTGGGTTAGTCGATGGAATCGAAAAATCCGAAGTCCACTCATGATCAAAGATTCTGAGGCTCCTGACGAAGAGGAGTGGGACAGACCCAGAGAGTCGGCATCTTCCTCCTCTGCACCTCCTACCAAGGAGAGATTTGTAGGAGTACGCAGGACAGCCATGAGCCTTAACCAAAGGATACGGATGTTGCCTCGACCAGACAATCCTCTCTGCGATCTCTGCAAACAGCCTACAGGCTATTTTTGCTATTCCTGTGGTACGATTGTATGTGCAGACTGTCGACTTACCCCACAGGGTAAACAACGGATGTGCGAGTGCGTCTTGCCAATCGATTGCCTCGAGACCTCTAAAGTGTCAGCAGGAATGACCTCAGAAGAGCGTCAGTTTTTATACGAGGCCATCCTCACACATGAGGACGTAGATTTGGCAGTCCAGAAAATCAACATGTATTGCGACCACGCAAGAAATCTGTTCGAGAAGGACCATCCAGGCGTTGATCCATGCAGCCTTGATGATATTAGGAACAATCCTCCGAATACGTATGACAGCTCCACAGAGGCTCCAACCCTGGAGGAATACAAGAGCATTAACAAGAGTCACATCAATATCAAGGACTCTAGAACAAGCCACCCGGCTTCTTTTCTCTCTCTTACTGGCTACGAAGACAAACTGGTGCTCGACGCACATTACGAGATAGTTCGCAATAGGATGGCCGGTGTTAACGAGAAGAGAGAATACATTGAAGGCTCAAACCCAGACAGCGTATCGCTAAACCTAGTGGTATTCAACTGGGGAAATATGGATCGAGCGCCGGTGCCCGCAGGGAATCCCAAAAAGAAGCTCAAACCTGAGAAGGGATTCGATTATCACCCTCTTATTGACATGTGCTTCAACAATTCAGCTCATATTACCCTCGTACTCGAGGCAGGAGCACTTGCGTCAGAGTATTCGATCGCAACCATGCGACAACATGAATACAGGGGGATGCTAATCCATTCTCCTCCCAAGGAGCCTGAGGCACCCTCGATGTATATTGGAGTCAAGGGTGACCCAACAACAGACATCGCTCTCGTCCACCACTTTTACCGTCATCGAACAATGAAGCCTAAGAATGGTGGTCCCAAGAAGCGACTGTGGGCATGCCACGGTGCGGTATGCCGCCTCACCTTTGGGTACCACAGTACCATCCAGGAGGCAAAAGAATGGGTCCACCCATATTCTGGCCAAAGGATGACGAGAGACGAGTTCATGCAGATTATCGGATATGACCCACTCAAGGGCAAAAATCCTGACAAGGATGGACCCACTGATGGCTCTTACCTCTCACCAGAGGCGTGCCTGACACTGTCGAACCTCGACCCCTCGCCGGTTCTCTGTGAATGGAACGGCCATGTCGAGGGTGATGAGCCACCAGAGGAAGACTTTGAGTCATACGCAGAGATCTTCTCACAAGAAGCATCGAACGATCTTGACGAGATGTGGTGTACAAAAGGGCCTTACAAGGTCATCACCATCGCGATCGTCCATTTCAACTCATACATGACTCATAAGGAAGAACAGAGACGCGAACTGGTGAACGCGTTCCTCAACGAGATTCTCCCTTTTAAACCGGATGTAATAGCGGGAGATCTCAATAATATTGCGTCGAGGCTCACCTTAAAAGGTGGAGACGTTCACCCGCGAAACAGTTTGTTTTCTCTATACCTGGAGAAGAAACTTGCAGCATTCAACAAAATAGCAGGAAGGCACTCACAAGTGCGACATCTTTGCTTGAACAACTCCGACCAGCACAGACTGGCACGTGCAGATCGTCTACCGGCGGACCCGGCGAAGAAAGTTGCTGACCTTGACTGTATCAACAGTTATATCCTTGACTGGAGTAAAACGCCGCACACGGCGTCACCTAGTCCAAGAGATGTTACACCTGCCGCCGAAAGAACATACTGGGAGCGAATCTCAGATATGTGGCAGGACATGAACAATAACAGGGATATTGATATCCGTCTGTTTGTCTCAGTCAAGCAGTACTATTCAACTTTTTCTAACCTTGACCTATGGTTGAGTCCCTCTGACAAAGATTGGCACAGCCCTTTGGGCTTCACGATACAACCAATCCTTACAAAAGGGAAACACAACCGGTCAGATGCCCAGGTTCAGAAGATCGCTGACAAGCGAAAGGCTTTCAAGCAGCGTAATGCTGAATACTGGGGTTACAAAGATTCATTCGTTTACTCATCCGGCAACAGCTGGTACGACAGATCGCAACCATCAGGTAGCCATCACAGATACGGAAGATTCTGGGAATGGCCACAGCCTGAACGTCCCAGCGAGCCTGAAGGTCCTCCTCCAAGAAGGAACCAGGAATCATCGTCCTCTTCACAACAA
Organism: Symbiodinium sp. CCMP2592; assembly: GCA_905221615.1. Classification (NCBI taxonomy): domain Eukaryota; class Dinophyceae; order Suessiales; family Symbiodiniaceae; genus Symbiodinium; species Symbiodinium sp. CCMP2592. The sequence continues at coordinate 70,107 of CAJNDT010006212.1, forward strand.
GATCTACCAAGATCAAGGTCCAGGCCTCAAAGAACCAATATTGTTGACAAGCTCAACATGTCTTTGGAAGAGCTGGATGGACTAGAAGAAGAACCGTCACCAACAAAAAGTGACATCGAAGAACACGAAAGAGAAACATCAAACTTGATGTCTGCTCAGAGAGATGAAGAGGAACAAGAGGACGAATCCTCCAGCCGGAGAAGAAGAAGGAAGGCATCGCGTCCACCGTCTGCTCCGAGCGGCAAGGCACTCAGAACAGCTGCTACAGCAGCGGGGTTGTCGGGCTGGTTCGGACACCGCAACCGAGGTGGAGCGAACGCAGAGTCTATCAAGACTGATGAAACTTCACTTCCAAACTCACTAACCAGTGAGCAGGACTTCTCCGTCTTCAGCATCGCGTGGAATGTGTTTCTGCTGCTAATGGGCTTACACTGGATGTGGAAGCAGATTACCAGGCCTCCTATCAGATGTATGGAGCGCCAACAACCAAAATCAAAAGCAGCAGCGAACCAAAGAGTTCCATTCCTCGAACCCGAGGATGAACCGCAGACGCGTGAACCTTTAGGACCCAACAGGGTCAATTCCGGAGAAACAACTGATCTGCGACCTATCTGGCATACTTCCCGAAGCGAAGTCTACCATCTCTCAGACAGCTGTTACCAGCTCAAGCAAGCAAGAGATGTTTGCAGGAAGGTGCTGTGCAAAAACTGCCTCCATGCAGTACAAGTTGCGGAGATTCGCAGGAACGATCCTTTTCAAAGAGGTGATACACGTCCACGTGGCACCGAAAGAGACATTGAGCGCTTCCAGACCTACGATGATGCAAGTACCACTCCTCATATGACGCAATTATTCAAAGATGCATTGCATGCACAAATGGCCGAAGAAGCCATGCAGATTACCTATACATCGATCCCCAAGGGATCCTCGGCAAAAGCCAAAGGTACATCTGCACTCTCAAGTGCCGCATCGTCGTCAGCGCCCAAGGCAATGCCACCAGTGCCTAACAAGGCAAACATGTCACCTCCACCTAAGAGTCCTCCGCCAAAGGCGAAAGGAACAGTACCTTCAGATCCTCCGAGACCAAAAGGTCCTACCAGAAGAGGAGGTCAAAATCGGCGCATTCAACGAAAGGCAGCCAGAGAAGCCCACAACAGTGGACTCTGCACCTATGCAGACGCTGCACTTAACGAAGCCAATCAAGGCCAGGCAATTAACATTACGTGCCGAAACATGGCAGCAAGACACGTCAGCTCTATCGATGCAACGGTAGAAGCAGCCGATCAGTTTACACAACGCGTGCTACAGCACGTAGAAACATATGATGAAGAGGAACCGTGGAGCACGGAGTTTCTACCAGTCGTGGAAGTCCTATTCAGGAACTTAAGCGGCGACGAAACAACTGTCATACATGACAATCAAACGGTAACTATGCCTCTTACGAAATACACAGACCTCCTCAGAATCGCACAATCATTGCGAAGCTCTATCCAGAGAGACAAGGAGGAAAGGAAGGAACATCTTGACACCATCCAAGATACTCTATCCAGAGTGGAAATCCTTCTAACAGCACTGAAGGACTCAAGGACAGTCTTTAACCAATTGGTCCATTCCTCACTAGAGATAGAGCGAAGAAATAACAATCTCAAAAATGTCCTCGAGACACTCTTTGACGACCAAAGCTCTGAGGAAGACCAGTCAGAATCTGACAATGAAGAAGTCCTAACTCCTTCTGCAGCACAGTACTGGAATAGCCTTTATGCCCACGCCTTATCTCCTTCAGGAGATGAAAGTGAAAGATCATGGGCGTCCTCAGACGGACAGCTTGAAAGAAGAAGGGCTGAACGGGCAAAGGCTAAGCAGCCACAACCGGCTAAAGCCAAGGCAACTCCAGTCAGCTCACAAGCTGCGCCAAAGGCCGAGCCAAAGGCGACAACATCCAACCATGGATATGATACTGCAGACGCCGCCTTCACCAGGGCTGAGAACAGACTACTCGGAATTTATTCAAGTTCCGAAGAAGATCACTCAGACCCGGATGAGCCACATCCGAACGTCTACGCTCGAGCCTATGATCCAAACCTGGATCCAAATCTGAGATAAGGAAAATCTCGGAGTTTCACAACAGTGACTCACAAAGCTCTAACAAGAGCAAAGTGAAGGGCTGCATAATTCGATGTAGAAAATATCACCAGACATGATCTTGTACAGACGATCTCTCTGACCAACATGCATGAGTGTGTGCAAAAGGAGTGTCCTCAGCAGTGTACTTCAGTGCTATACCTAGCTTAAATAATATGCTGTTTTCATCATGAGTCCAGACTCCGCAACTGTGACAGTGGGCATAATAGTATATGTGTGAATGTGCGGCCATGCTTCCGGTAAAAGAAAATTAGTGTCTGTTTGAAACCATAAACCTCTAAAGGGGTAGCTCTAACAGGTACCTACAGCAATGGCTGCATGCTCATACATATACATTCCGCTGCCCATTGGCTCACAGTGGTTTTACCATATTGAGACAAGACAAGCTCTCCTTGCGTAGCAAGACAAAACAACTACTGTCCGTGTGCAGGGCGCTGCCCTTTGATCCTTAGGGAATAACTGGTCATACACCTCCTAACAAGGAGTATTCCTTGTGGGTGTATCGGCACAGGGGGTGGGGGGTGGGGGGGTGGGGTGGGGATGAGGGGGGTCCGGGGTGGGGTGGGGGGCGTGGAGGGTGGGGAGCCCCGAGTCCCGAGCCTGAGCCCCGAGCCCCCACCCCCCGAACCCCCGAGCCCTGAGCCCCGAGCCCCGGAGCCCCAACCCCCGAGTCCCGACCGAGTTTTAAAATCCGACCCCCGAGCCCCAAGCCCCGAGCCCCGAGCCCCGTGGGGGGGGGGAACGGGGGGGGGGGTGGGGGGGTTGGGGCCCGAAATTCACCAGAAGGAGAAAAAACAAAATTTCAAATTATAAGCTTTTTTCTCGATCTCTGCATTTATATATAGTTTTCTGTATTCAAAAGCTATAGAATGAAACCGTTTTTCTTTGTTTTTGCTCACATTGAAAACTTTTCCAGCAAAAGTGTATGCACTTTCGGCCAAAAGTGTATACACTTTTGGCGAAAGTGTATACACTTTTGGCAAAAGTGTATACACTTTTGGTCAAAAGTGTATACACTTTTGGCGAAAGTGTATACACTTTTGGCAAAAGTGTATACACTTTTGAGAAAGTGTATACACTTTTTAAGAAAGTGTATACACTTTTGTGAAAGTGTATACACTTTTGGTGAAAGTGTATGCACTTTTGGTGAAAGTGTATGCACTTTTGGTGAAAGTGTATGCACTTTTGTGAAAATGTATGCACTTTTGGTGAAAGTGTATGCACTTTTGGTGAAAGTGTATGCACTTTTGGTGAAAATGTATGCACTTTTGGTTGAAATCTATACATTTTTGGTGTGAATGTATAGATTTTAGGCTAAAATTATGCATTTCTGGTGAAAATGTATAGATTTTTGGTGAAAATCTACACAATTTTGGTAAAAATGTATAGATTTTTGGTTAAAATCTATACATTTTTGGTAGAAATGTATAGATTTTTGGCTAAAATCTATACATTTTTGGTGGAAATGTCTAGATTTTCACCTAAAATGATACATTTTTGCTGGAAATGTATAAACTTTTGATTGAAATCTATACATTTTGGGTGGAAATATCTAGATTTTCACCTAAAATGATACATTTTTGCTGGATATGTATGAACTTTTGATTGAAATCTATACATTTTTGGTGGAAATGTATAGATTTTCACCTAAAATGATACATTTTTGGTGGAAATGTATGAACTTTTGATTAATTTTTGGTACAAATGTATAGATTTTGGGCTAAAATGTATGTGTGTTCTGCAAGCGTCTGTGTTTTTTTGCAAGTAAAAAAAAACATTTTTCAATAAAATCCATATGTATTCAGTGAATTTTATTACTGGTTGCTGATAATCCAATCAAAATTACAATCGTTTTAAGTATTTTTCATGGAGATTCCAATGGAATTTCTACAGAACTCTAAATTCGCGGATGAAATTTGGCTCTTTGTTTTAAAGAACATGATTGAAATGCTACGGAATTTACAAAACTCTTTTGTTTTACAATGTGAAACCGTCACAAAATATATGCAACTTCTACGGTTTCCGTCTCAAACCATTGAGAAGATTTTGATTTCATTCTGAACAATCACAACAAAAACCGGTTTTGGGAGCATAAGAACACTCACCCCACCCTATACCCCACCCCACCCTATACCCCACCCCACCCCCCATGATGGTTTTCGCTGTCCCCTTGTTGTGTTTTGGTGTGCTCACATAACCCTCCCCTGCCCTAACTCGGTGTAACACCAAGAAAGGAACAGGGGAGTTTGCTTTGAAGCTCGAAATTCCACTATATCTAGACCGGGCCGCGAAGCAAACTGTCCCTTTGTTGTGTTGTGTTTTGGTGTGCTCACATAGCCCTCCCCTGCCCTAACTCGGTGTAACACCAAGAAAGGAACAGGGGAGTTTGCTTTGGAGCTCGAAATTCCACACACATCTCTCCACTGCACACAGAAGCACACTATTTCTGTGATGTTTTCCTCTGCGACCACACGGCATCCGACCAGCATGGGGTCCTGGCAGCGATGGAACTCTCTCTTAACCCCGCGAACCCAAAACACACACCTTCGTCATGAATCCTCTAGACCCTCCAAGGATGTGGTTCGGAGAAGGAAATCGAAGTCACAGGAACCGCTGTGTGCCCGAAACCCGAAAAGCGCCACGACCTAGCACCCTCCGGCCTTCCACTTCTCAACCACTTCTCCAGCAGAGGAGTCCAAACCGGACCCTGTGCGAGTCCGGGGGCAATGCTTTTTTGGATTCGTGGCTTGATTGTAACAACCGACATGCGACCGAGTCTGCCCCGTTCTTTTGCTTCCATGCACTATATGCACACACTGACAAACACGTTGCGAGAGAGAGACGAACGATTTCGGTGCATCAACCGCAGAGAAATGAGACAGCACAGGGGTGCACGAGATTTTGCGGCTGTGGGCACACAGCGAATCGCGAGCAGCCACGTGCTGTATCCCCTGACCTAACTCGGTGTAACACCAAGAAAGGCACAGGGGAGTTAGCAGCCACGTGCTGTACACATCAAAAGGGCGATCATACTACACGGCCCTAAGTAGCTCCAACTTCCGGGCTATCACATCTTGCAGGGATTTGCCAGCAACCAGCATGTCCATGAGCTCCCGAGCAATCGCTGCCCTCCTTTCTGAAGCCAGGCCCACTCTGGACACCTGCAGAAGCTGATGGCCCCTCTTCGTGCCGAGCCACTCACAGATGGCAATCCTCTCAGTCGGAAGCCCTCTGTCGTACATCATGAACATATACTCAGCACCATCCGGAGCAGTAAAGATTTGCTCGGCCTGACCGGGCACGGCCTTTGCCACCGCCGCCGCCGCTTCGGAAGGCACGGCCTTTGCAACCGCCGCCGCCGGTTCGGAAGGCACGGCCTTTGCAACCGCAGCCGCCGGTTTCTTCTGAACCGCCTTCGACTTGAGTTTCTTTTTAACCACGGCCGTCGCCTGGGCTTTACCCTTGGCCTTGGCCTTGGCCTTGGCCTTCGGCTTCGATCCTGAAGCTGTCTTGGTCTCCGTGAATGCAGGCCTGCGACTTCTGGCCAAAGCAATCAGATCCAAGTTGCTCAGAGTCACCGGCTGCTCTGCCGCAGCAGCACCGGAAGAAGCAGCACCGGAAGGAGCCGAACCGCAAGGATCCGAACCGCAAGGAGCAGAACCGGAAGGAGCACCACCGGAAGGAGGAGGAGTGGAAGGAGACATGAGGACATTGTCGAACATTCGGTGCAATTCAGAACTCTCCTCGGTCGCGAAGATCTCGACAGAGGTCGTCGAGTTATGATCCACTGCTGTGTTTGTCGTACACAGGGAATCAAGAGAAACCATAAAGGTCAGGTCCACATCGGACTCAGAGCCACCTTCTTCCTTGGCAGCCTCTTCAGCCTCCTCCTCATTCAGCTCGATCTTATCCATGACCATTGTGACTTTGGCTTTCTCTGCCTCAGAAAGCCGCCTGAAAGCGGTGTCCCGTTTCTTCTTGTTAACTTTCAGCTGGCGAAACCAGCTGAGCAATATTCTGATCGTGATATCAGCACAGGCAGTGAACTTCTTATCGTCATGGCCGCTGGTGTTGGTAACATCACCGCTCAACATGCAAGCTTCGATTGCTGGAGTCATAACTCTGCTGAGTATCTTGGAATTTCGACAAACATCGCTGACCAGGTCAAAGGCCAGGGAGGCAAATCTCGCCATCCACCGGGCATCAGCGCTTTTTCTGAAAGTCCATGTACGGGGCCCATCCGGGCCCGGAACGATGCATGACCAGAGGTCTGTGGTGCTCTTGTCCCTCAAATGCCTGGTGAGGCATTTTTGCACATCTGACACCGACACAGTCGAGTCAGCACACACTCGCTTGTTGCTCGGTTTCCGTTGGACTGCCATCAAACGATCCAAACGAGTAGCCATGGCTCTGAAAAAACTGTATATAGCACTAAAGTAAACCCTAACCCTGAACCCTTGATGGCTCTGAAAGCTATATAGCTCTAGAGTAAACCCTAACCCTGAACCAGGGGAAGGGTTTAGGGGTTAGGGTTTAGGGGTTGAGGGTTTAGGGCTACGGTTTAGGGTTGAGGGTTTACGGTTTAGGGTTTAGGGTTTAGGGTTTAGGGGTATCATAGCAGTCCCCTGTCCCTTTCTTGGTGTTACACCGAGTTAGGGCAGGGAAAGCTCTCAAGCCCAAATCTCCACACCTCTGTAAAGCCCTTCAAACCCGTCAAGCTTGGGGTTTTGGGTTCCCCCCCATTGTACTCGAGCTATTGACAGCCTGGGCACTACAATGTCATCAAACACATGTCGAGTTGCCCGAGCCTTGGCGGAGGCTTGCTGCTTGCAGATGATGTCCCACAGGCATCGAAGGATTTCCTGCGGCAGCAAAAGCACAAAGAACAAATCGATGTTATGAGCCGTACCACCACATTGGGCACTACAATGTCATCAAACACATGTCGAGTTGCCCGAGCCTGGGCGGAGGCTTGCTGCTTGCACATGATGTCCCACAGGCATCGAAGGATTTCCTGCGGCAGCAAAAGCACAAAGAACAAATCGATGTTATCAGCCGTACCACCACATTGGGCACTACAATGTCATCAAACACATGTCTCGAGTTGCCCGCGAGCCTTGGCGGAGGCTTGCTGCTTGCAGATGATGTCCCACAGGCATCGAAGGATTTCCTGCGGCAGCAAAAGCACAAAGAACAAATCGATGTTATCAGCCGTACCACCACATTTGCAACACCACGTCCATCAAACACACATGTAGCTGCCGCCCTGCATAGAGATTTTTGCGAAGGCACAAGGCCGTGAGTCACAGGTGAAACAGAGAAGCAAGACGGCAGCCCGAGCCACACAGAGGCTTTTTTCGGGGTGCAGAAGATGCTACACCTGTGTGCGATGGCCGTGCCTGGCCTCCCCTGCCTTATATAACTCGGTGTGACTATCCATGTTCTGTGTTTGGTGGCAAATAGTTATAAGTAATAAATATATGTCAACCCCTATGATACTGCCTCCCTGCTCCCACACCCCCTCCCCTGCCCTGACTCGGTGTAACACCAAGAAAGGAACAGGGGAGTTTGTGTGGGAGCTCATTATAAGTAATAAATATATGTCAACCCCTATGATACTGCCTCCCTGCTCCCACACCCCCTCCCCTGCCCTGACTCGGTGTAACACCAAGAAAGGAACAGGGGAGTTTGTGTGGGAGCTCATTATAAGTAATAAATAACATCCACACAACTCACACCAAGAAACGGACAGGGGGCTCCCACACTCCCTCCCCTGCCCTGACTCGGTGTAACACCAAGAAAGGAACAGGGGAGTTTGTGTGGTAGCTCAAAATGGCAATGACGAGTGCTTCACATCGCCTCGACGGTCATCACCCAGACCCAGAAGCCGTCCTCCATGATCTGGTACCAGCAAATGATGAGGATGGTCTGGGTGCCCGCGATGTTCGCCAAGTTCTCGAACTCGGGATCCTCAGGCCTCTGGAGCAGGACCACAGGCCACCAGCTACTCTCGGGCTCGGGGCTCTCGAAGACCATCTGCGGGTTCCTCAGGGCCGCGGTTTAGGGTTTATGGTTTATGGTTTAGGGTTTAGAGGGTTTAGAGGGTATATAGGGTTTTTAGAGGGGTTATAGAGAGGGTTTACAGGGTTCAAAAAGTTTAGGCCTTTGGAGGTCGGTGTGGAGCTTCAGGTGGTCCTTGGAGTACGAGGCATTCGTGTACTTGCCGGACGTCGGAGCATAGCTCACCCAGGCCAGATGGTACTTGGCCACCTGGACTCGTGTCCAAACCCCCTCTGTGGTCACTCTTCCTATACTATTCTACAAAAATTCTATAAACCTTATCGTTATTTTTTATTGGTTCTCCTTTCTACCCACAAGCCCACCTGCTCCTTTGTCAGGAGGTGCGTTTTCGCGGTCTTGGACGTGCCGTATTTGATTTGCATCGCCTTGGTGGCATGGATGCTCCGCACCAAGGACGGAAGCTTCTCCACATCGCCCCAGTACTCCACACTGTTTGCCAGCGACAAACGGTGCAATCCCCCGCCGAATCGCCGAACTCTCGCGAAGGACTCCCTCACCTCGGTGGCCGTCATCGCAGTTGGGTCCGTGAGGAGGTACGACGACCTGAGGTGCTCCCTCATGTAACTCTTGTGGTCCTTATTCTTCACGTGCCACTCGTCCACAATTTTGTCGCAAAAGGGACACTTCTGGTACAGGAACAAGGAAGTGAGTTCCTTGTCCGCCTGCTCCACCTGCTCGTCCGTGATCGTTGGCATGTTCATGCCCGGGCTCTCTTGAAACTCTCCAAACAATTTGTTGAAGAGGTCCTCCTTCTGGTTCTCCGCCAGCTGCTCCAAGACAGCCTCCGTCAGGTTGCCGCTGCCCTTGCGGTACTTCTTCACCATCTCCAAAATCTCCTCGACGGGCAGCTCGTCTGCTTCCTCCTTCGAGATGACCCCCTTGTGGATCAAAGCTTTCTTGGCCTGTTTCGCCTCACGCAGAGGGCCTCTTCCATGTTCCGGCTTGCTGTTGGACCGCTTTGCGGTGCTCATGGTCTCGTTGTCGGACGGAGGGTCTGGCTCCTCCATCAGAACATCTTCCGGCACTTTCGTGCTCTCGGTGCGGGCATCGAGCCCCTCCAGGGCCGTCTTGTCCAACTTCTTCACACTCCCGCTGGCCGGCTCCATGGCGAGGAGCTACGAATTTAGATCTATATATAAAAGGTGCCCACACAAACAAAATCTACAATTAAAAACACATCTAAGCTATATAACAATAACATACATTCGCTAACCATCTTATAGATGCCTGCCCTAACTCGGTGTAACACCAAGAAAGGGACAGGCGGGCACAAAAAGAAAGTAAAGCTGCTTATGCTACCACATGTCACATGTCTGTGAAAACCTGTCAATATAACATGCTTTCGCAACCCGTCCGACGGTTGCACACCAAAAAAAAGCTGCCGCTGATTCGCGAAGCCACACACACAGGCACATGTGTGAACATGCTTTGGCATCCGGTCTTGTGAGCACACAAGCAACTCTGTCTCTCTCTCTCTCTCTCTCTCTCTCTCTCTCTCTCTCTCTCTCTCTCTCTCTCTCTCTCTCTCTCTCTCTCTCTCTCTCTCTCTCTCTCTCTCTCTCTCTCTCTCTCTCTCTCTCTCTCTCTCTCTCTCTCTCTCTCTCGGAGGTCCTGCCACGAAAAGACCGAGAATGTTTGCCAGGACCACGAGGAGCTCCGCAGATCTTCGGCTTGCCTGTCCTGCCACACAAAGATGAAAAGATCACCAAAACCGGGAGCACATTCACTGTTCGAGCAAGTCCTGCCACCACACCATAGCCGGCCATCCAGGGCGGTCACATCAAAGCACACTGTGCATCTATCAACGATACAGGATTGTGAACTTGTTCTGCTCGTCTCTCAATCACCCTATATATATATATGTATCGACAACCCGACATATATACATATATATATATATATCCTAAACCAGAAAAAAACATCCATATTATATGTTCGTAATAAGTGCAGAAAAGGATGTCCTCTCTGCTGAGTGCGAGAGACCCACCCCTGCCCTGACTCGGTGTAACACCAAGAAAGGGACAGGGGCGGGCTTGAGAAGAGACACACGGCCCGGCAGCCCGTAATAAGTGCAAAAAAGGATGTCCTCTGCTGAGTGCGAGAGACCCACCCCTGCCCTGACTCGGTGTAACACCAAGAAAGGGACAGGGGCGGGCTTGAGAAGAGACACACGGCCCGGCATGAAAATCACAAGTGCACTCGCAATGCCTTCCGGCTTTAGATGGCCTCCCCCGGGGTCTTTGCAAACACCAGTGTATAAGTCTCACCTCCACTCGGCCAGGGTGGATCCGCCATGCCTGAGGGGTGTGCACCTTCCTTCCACAAGGTCACAGGAGTGTGTGCTTCCGGTTTTGCCGCCCCCGAAAGCCCGGACGGAAGCTTGTCTGCTTCCTCCTCCTTCATGATCCCCTTGTGGACGACCGCTTTCTTGGCCTGTTTGGCCTCTAGCAGCTGACCTCCGTGAGCCGGTTCCTGGAGGAGGTCGAGTGCTACCGTCTGGAACTGCATCCAGACTTGCCGGTCGAGGAGTGGTGCAGGGACTTGCCCTCAAGCCGCAGGCCAGTGGCCCTGCAGTGATGTATGGCAGGGGGTAGGTGATACTGTCTCAGACAATCATGCACAAGTCACACAAGCAAGAATGGATTTCAGGAGCTCTGCGGTCTAGGATACATATAATAAAACTGCATCCTGCCAAGTGCTATAGGGTTCCCCTGCCCTAACTCGGTGTAACACCAAGAAAGGAACAGGGGAACCCTATAGCCCTGCCCGATATATACCTCGCTCTCTCGCTCTCTGGCTGTCTCTTTCTCTTTTTTTCAAAACAAGACAAGCCATGCTGTTTAGATGTGTGGCCTCCCCCGTGGTCTTTGCAAACACCAGTGTAAGTCTCACCTCCACTCGGCCAGGGTGGATCCGCCATGCCTGAGGGGTGTGCACCTTCCTCAGGGGTCGTGCTTCCGGGTTGTGCCGCCCCCGAAAGCCCGTTGCTTTGAGATGACCCCTTTGTGGACCTCGCGAAGAGTGGCCGAGAAGGAACTCGCGGCTTCCCCAGGCATTTCTCTGAGCAGGTTGCTTAGCACGTGACTCCACACACTGTTTGCCAGCGACAAACGGTGGAATAGCCCGCGGAATCGCCGAACTCTGGCCAAGGACTCCCGGACCTCGGTGGCCGTCATCGCACTTGGGTCCGTGGAATGGTGCAGGGACTTGCCCTCAAGCCGCAGGCCAGTGGCCCTGCAGTGATGTATGGCGGGGGGTAGGTGATACTGTCTCACGGACAATCATGCACAAGTCACACAAGCAAGAACTGATTTCAGGAGCTCTCCTGTGGTTTAGAGGATATACTCTCGCTCTCTGGCTCTCTCTTTCTCTTTTTTCTTTTGTTTTTTCACCGAAACACAAGAGAAGCCATGTCGGCCTTCGGAGTCACAACTGTACATGTTGTCTCTGTCGGCAAATCTCGCTATCGGAATCTATACGAATCTATCGCCACGTCGGCCTGCCCGGCATTCGGAATCCACTACTTTTTCGACACGTGGCACTTCCTAGTGCCTGTTTTTCAAAACACCTTTTCGGCACAGCTTGGCCCATTGAACAAAATAGGACAAAATTTACACGCCAGAATTTACACAAAAAAGTGTAAATTTTTTACACCCCAATTTGGCGTATAAATCATTTATACCGTTTTTGGCGTGTAAATTTTCCGAACGTGTAAAATTACACGCAAAGGATCTATCAGGCAGGCAACTCCGGGTGGAAGGCCATGTAGGCAAACCTCTCCGCAACAGTCACTAAGAAGCCTACAAGCGAAACTGGAGCACCTCCCGCGTGCTGCGGGGACCCATGCAAGGTGAAGTGCCAGGGTGCTGGCGCTTCGGTGCAGTCCCGAGAGCCCTCACGGTCGGAGAGTACCTGAACCAACAGGTAACCCTGGTACATTCGGAGGTGCACATACCTCAGGCACGCGACGGCATGGTGAAGGGATGCAACCGGAAGGGGCAGAGGCTGGTGGGCATCCGTACCGATTCCCCCGAGCACATAGCGCGTGGTGAATAGCTCCACCTCCATGGCACAAGTGGATATCCCCGTTCTAGCACAGACCCTTGTTCCACTGGCCAGCGACGTATGTCGCTAGCTGAGCCCAAACATCGTTACACAATCACGATCACTGAAGCACTGACAGCGAAGACTCCTAGTGCAACGCAAGGTGTCGAACCTTCATTCGCAAGGTTGCATTTTTTTCGAGAAGCACTGAAACAATCCAACAGTCAGTGGCGAAGCCACAAGCAGGTAACAAAAAGACTTCCGACTGGAACAAAGCCCGTCAGTGGACGCCGCTCATGAAGCCGCCTGGGCCGGCCCCTACCCCAGATAGAAGGTTTGGTATCCCTGGCGGCCGCTGGCGTCCCAGTCACGATGGCGCGCAATCTGGTCCGCGACGCTCTCCACCCGCTTGAACCACACCCGCACGGTCATATTGCTCGGGTCCTGCCAGTTGTGGAACTGTTCGATAACAACCAAATTGGCCTGCATGCCCGTCGCCGTCATCAGGAGGAGATCGATGTCACCTGCCGTCAACTGATAGTCGGGGTCCGCTGACAAATCGAAGTGACAAAGGTCGCCATATCGCACGTTGATGTTGGCGTCCAATCGCTTCCACAGCGGTGGCATGACACTGGCCATGGCAGAAGAGCCGACCGGGGCGGACGCGCGAACGACGTATGTCGCAAGCGGATGGCAAGCTTGAGAAACAAAAGTGGTGCACCACGGAGGCCAAGCAGAAGTCCCAGCACAAGTCAGCGAGCTAGCCAACACAGCAGCAGCCCTAGCGAAGTTTGTCTGGTCTAGGAGGTTAACAAACCCTTCGGTGCAGCGCAATGTTTTGCCGTCGCTGCACAAGGCCGTGCTGACGGGAGATTCCCGGGGGACAGCCCCACTGACTGAACGAGAGGAAGAAGCCCTGAGGGAGGCCCACAGACCAGCTGTACTCAAGTGGCGCCCTCTCTGATGTAGGCCTGGTAGCCATGCCACATAGCAGCATCCTGACGAGTGCGGGACGTGGCATCCTCCGCGCGCGGGTCATCCGGGAGGAACTTCACCCACGCACGTTGGATCCTGTTTTCGAACACAACACAGTTCGCCCCACGCTGGGCCGCCAACGCCAATGCAAAGTTGACAAACAGCGGGTCAAGGGCTTGTGAAGAGGTGAGCTGGAACATGTCAAAGCCCGGGATGTTGACGTGGGCCGGGAGCTCGGTCCAAGAACCAGCACTACCAACTTGCGTCGCCGGCACTGCCATATGGCAAGGATGGCAAACCTAGGGACGGACTACACCAGAGAGTGACGACGTATGTCGCCACTAATGTGGGCTGAGATGGGAAGGCAGGGATAGCCCCCCGGCCAACCGGTAACGGCGTATGTCGCTGCCTGAGCCCCTAGGCAGGATCACTCTACCCAAGGTAGAAGGTCTGGTAGCCCTGGCGGCCGCGCGCATCGTAATCGCGATGGCGCGCGATCTGCTCCGCCACGCTCTCAACACGCTTGAACCACAACCGCACGGTCATGTTGCGCGGCTCCTGCCAGTTGTGGTACTGCTCAATCACCACCAGATTGGCTTGCATGCCAGTCGCCGTTAACAGGACAAGATCAATGTCACTGGTCGTCAGCTGGTAGTCGGGATCCGCCGCGAGGTCGAAGTGGCAAAGATCGCCGTAGCGCACGATGTTTGCGTCCAAACGCTTCCACAGCGGCGGCATGACGCAAAAGGCCATTGCAAAAATGGAGCCTGACCGGGGCAGATATGCGAACGACGTATGTCGCAAGCGCGTTGAAAGCTTGAGAGACAGGTTTTCATGGCAGGTCCGGGCACAGGGCCAATCACAAGCGTGCGATACAGTATAAGCATTATCCGTTACCAGTGCAAGGCCGTCAATTGGATGAGCTGCACACCAGCTAGTGCTACGCTCACTTTTTGGCTGTCCTGCCTCAGCGTTATGCTTTGTGGTGAGCTTGGCCCAAGAGGCAATCCCCTCCGGCCAGCGGATATCTAAAAAAAAACCCCTGGCGTCGCCCTTGGACAAGCCTCCCTCACGCCGGGCCCTCGCGGACGAAGGCCTGGTAGCCATGCCACATCGCTGAGTCCTGCGTCGTACGGGATGTGGCGCCCTCCCCACGTGGATCATCCGGGAGGAACTTCACCCACGCCTTGCAGATGCGACTCTCGAAAACCACACAGTTTGCCCCTCGTTGAGCAGCCAATGCCAGGGCGAAGGTGACAAACAGCGGGTCGATGTCCCTGGAAGACGTGAGCTGAAACATGTCAAAGCCTGGCACATTGACATGGGCCGGAAGCTCGGACCACGAGCCTGCACTACCCACGCGTGCCACCGGCGCAGCCATGTGGGCAAAAGGCAAAGGAGGAAGGATGGGCACCCCAGAGGGCGACGACGTATGTCGCCGCAGAAAATGTCTGCTGAACTGCATACAACGTCAACGCATCCATGTAGCTTCCGAGGCCGCACATGCAGAATGACATAGGCGCACTTTTCGAGCCCCTCGAACCTCCGTAGCGGTCACCAGCGCAGGCAACCAACCTGCGCCCGCGCACTCGTTAACGTGGAACAAAAGGGGGAGCTGAGGCGATGGCGGTAACGGCAGGGTAAGACCGCTGCCTCGAACATCACGGGACACAACCTGCGAGGGGGGGACTGTTGAGACACCCCCCCGACACATAACAACTCCAGGCAGCTGGCACGTTTGAGAGGCACAATATTTGCCGAGCGATATGCAGCTCGCAGCGCACGCTCATTGGCTGCCACTCGCGGGCAAAGACGAGAGCATTTGGCCGCACCACTAGTCCATGGCCTCCAGATCAGCGGTGCATTCCTGGGGCGGAGAAAGCAATGCGGGGCGAGCCAGACGGGCGATGGGATAAAAAGTTTGACCAGGGTGCACTCTCTCCCAACTCCCCTCCGGTGCGGGGACCGGTATCGCTTCTTGACCGAAGCAGCATCGCACCCCGCTGGAGTCAGCCACATTCACCGGGGCCGCATGGAAGCTCGCGCCATTCTCCTTCTCACTTGTGCTGAGATCCGTATCTCCTCCATCCTGGTCCCAGGCTGTCGGAGCTGGATCCGCAGCTCGGCCGACAGGGGCAGCGTTGCCGACGCTACCAGACCACCAGCCCGTGGCATCGTGGCAGCGAACTGCTGCCGTTGTTCACATTGTGGGGTATGCGCCACTCCCCGGGAACCTTCGCATAGCATACAGCAGCGTATGTGTGAATGCCCGGCCACACGTGCACAACCGGAGACCGCGCAGACAGATATCGCAGCACGTCGGGTTCTGGCCAACTGACGCCTCAGATGCCGGTCACAGCGGTCCGTGTGCTGGCCCATGCTGCAGAGAGAGCAGCAGTGTCGATGGCGGCCCTTGAAGAAGGTACGCGAGCATCCTGGCGTAATGCAAGCATATGCGGTGAGTTCGGAGCTCTCCGGCCGTTCGCCACGCCGCCGGCGGCCTCGCCTATGAGCGAGTGGAATACCTGGGTCGTGACCGTCACCCACGGAATGGGTGCCGCAAGCCTGCTCCATGGTCGGAGGTCAACAGGTCCAACAACATGTAACAAAGCGAGAACACACATGCACATGAGCCCTCTTGGCTGCGGAAGAGACCACCTGCTGGCGGTGCCAATCCCTCCTGCACTGCCTGAACCCGCTAGCCCAGGCCGCCTGCTGACTGTGGGCTGTAACAGGCGAACGGGGGCTGGCCTCCCACCGGCTCGCGCCCACATTAACCTAGATCTTCCCATTAGAACCTCGGCAGGGCAGTCAGGACAGCAGACCTGAATTGTCGTGGCACAATGCGGGGTCCGCACCCGTATGTGGCTATGACGCCACGGGCATCACCTGTGCGCCCAGGCGGGGGCCAAAGGAGGGAGATTCGCCCTCCCAGGAACCGAACCATATGATTCGCACAGCGAAGGCAAAGTCCAACGAGCCACTTCATGCTCAGTACTGAGATACGATGACATGTGCTCATCAATCAAAAACCGGACGGCTAAGCGGGCTGACATCGTCACTCCCTGCCTAGGGAGACCGTCGCCGCTTTTGCGCCGTTTTCGGCTTCGGCGTTGGTGAGGAGACCGGAGGCTCAGCATGGGCAGCCGGTCGGGCCCCTGTCCGTCCTCGAGAGGAGAGCCGGCGGCACCTGACCCATCAGCTGCTACATCGTCACAAACCAGCACGGCCCAGGGGTGTTCTCCTTCGCGAGGGGCAAGCGGCCGAATGTAGATCGCCATGGCGCCCTGAGCGACAGCCTCCTGCTCCACGCGGGTCAGGGCAAGCTGCATTGGGGCACCCCGTCGTGCCAGGACATTGGCAACGGCGCAGGACACTTCTTGCGAGATCAAGCGGGCCAAGTCTTCCGCCGCCTGCCTGCGAACACGCTCCCCAGTCGGCTCATTGACGGGTGTAGGCACAGGGGGGCCGTGAGGCGGCCACCAAGGGCCTGCGCGCCAGTAGAGGGGGACGTCGCCATCCGACTCCGGCTCGTCATCTAACACTGGCCCGAGGGGCCGGGCCATGCCGCCAGCACAGAATCGAGTGGCCAACGACGTATGTCGCAGGCAAGTGATTTGCGCTGCCTCCACCTCTGATGAAACAGCAAAGGCAAGCATCATGTTCAGCTACATGACCCACATTTGCGCATTTCAGCAGCATTCATCGCCTTTCAAATGCGACACCGGAGCGGCTTGAGGCGCGGGCCCAATGCAGGCCATGATAGATCCTCACCAATTCCCTGTCGAAAGGTGAGGCAGGGGGATAGGCACTACTCCCTCACCAGCAATCACCTGTAGTCACAACCTGATCGGCCAGAGGGAGCCCCCGCGCAGTGTCCGTAGCTGAACCGAGAATGCCGTAAGCAAACGTGAACCTGGCCCGTAAATTTCAATTTGCGAACAGTGGTGCCGCTGAGGCCCTGACTCCATGCGAGGACCTTCGGCGCCAGACTTCGCGATGGCGCTGTGGCGGCAGACAAATTTGAACTTCGCGCGATGAAAATTAGTCTTTCCGAGGATTTACCGTCTCCGTTTCAGCACCAACTTCACATTCACTATGAACTCAAAAAATCTTCGTCGTTTCCGTTTGAGCATTGCCGCAAGGTCACACAGCTGTAAGGTTCACAAGCCGTCCACAGCTCACACTTTCGCTGCTTCCAAAATTGATGCGACTTCTGCTTTCAGATTCAATTCATCCTTCCACAACGGTGTTGGCATCCTATGACAAGATTTTGTCCGATCGAATCACCAGTCACGCACCCCACCAAAACAACAATCCAAGAGTATTATTCAAGGGCATGCGCTTTTTTCTCCAAAAACGATCCGCTTAACTTTCCATCACTAGGAGAAAGTCTATGACACACGTGATTTGGCCTGTTTAGCAACACAGCTGCTCCGATTCGAGGGTCGAAAGTCACAAACTAGTTAGAAAGAAACCACGATGGGTCAGACTGTACAAATCTCGGCAGGCGCAACATCGTCGTCTGCTGGTATCAGGTGCTGGCCGGGCAGCAGTTGTCGGAGACGAAAGGGGCGTACAAGAGCAAAATTATCGGTCGCAATGGACCACTTGTCGACAGCTCCAGATTCCACAAGTCTGCACCAAAAAAACCCACGAATGCAGAAGACGATGCAGACGGTCTTGGAATGAAGTCAACGCAGTTCCAGTCAAAAGGTTCTGGCCAAACCCCCATCCAAGGATGCTCAGTTTGGCTATGGATGACATATTGGAACGCTAAACGACTCAGTGCAAACACTTGGTTCGGCATGAGGCACACACAGAGGAACTCAAGACTGCAAAAACCTGTGTAGTTACTGCAGTGCCAGGATTAGAGCCACGTGTGCTCACATGATTTCCGCAATAGACTAAACAAAAGTTGGAGCACAATGCAAGTCCTGTTGAAATCGTCCCGGTGGAGTGATCGTGTCCGTGCACAAGGGGCCTCCACAGTTGCTGCAATGTGTAAGAATCAGCGTGCGCATGCAACAAGCTTGAACCTGCCTTTTAGCTGCAATCAGTCCCAAGCCCCCTTTAGCCTCATACAAGCACACGGCCCCTCTCCCCCCCACCTCCCAGTCAAAAACAACAAAAACAGAAGACTAAAGTTCGAAGTGAGCCGGCCGCAGCCTGCAAACGGATCGGGGAGCGAGGGGGGAGGGAGGGAGGGAGGGAGGGAGGGATTGAGCAACGCTAGCAGTGTTTTCGTTTTCTTCGACAGTATAACGAGAAACAGTATAACAAGACAAATGGACTTCAAAAGCATATACATGCACATATCAAGAGCATAAGTCTAGATGAAGCCGTGGTTTCGAGTTCATCGCACGCTTCAAACTTGGAACCAGGACATGCTGTGAACGTCGTCATGGGAAACCCTTCGATGTGAGCATCATCTGAAACTGCGCTGCGAAATGATGATATGTGCGCAGATTCTTCCCGTAAGCATGCCACAATTCACAGCCTCTACAGAGGCACCTGATGCAGCTGGACGTGCTTCATGTCAGATCTTCATTCAGAATCCACAGGGCTCTCAGCATCAATCATCAGATCCCGAATCAGAAGCAGGCACCTAGAGCAAGACGCAGAATGATTGTGGACTGTGGGTCGACTCAGTCTGGCCTGCGCAGGCTCTAAATGCCCTTTCGCCGGAATCAAGAAGTCCTGCCTGGTTCACGGGAGTCATGTGAGAATCCCTCTAGATCTCAAAGGATCGTAAACGGCAAGTGCCTGACAGTTGCAGGGTCGCAAAGGATTCAGTAGATGCATGTGCCACGTCAGACTCTTCATGCAGCCGAACCGGAGGTTTGATTCAAGAATCATGGCGTAGATAGGTGAGTATTCAGCTTCCACCTCTCACGGAACACTTGCTGTGCCAAATTCCAAACACTCCACCTTAAAACCCAAAGCAGGGGCACTGCAAATCCATTCAAAACAAGTACGTGTCAAAATCGTGGTGATGGTATGGGCACCTCAGTGCCAATCGAGATCCTTGCATGCTACGTGGCATTGCGGCGGACTTCAGCCGGTGCAGAGTCTGCTGTGGTGACGGTGAGAATCCTCTTTGCTACAAGAGCCGCCGAAGAAGTGCAAGAACCTTCTTAAGGATGGAGTGTAGCAACCCTCCGATCCCTGCAAATTGATCTCACTGGCTGCATTGAGCCCACCAGAATTAGCTCTGTCGAGAGCCGCGCCTCCCAGCAAGGCGCCTCGATGCGCCTCGGCACCGTGGCAGGACAAACACTTTCTTGTCAGAGGGTCTGGTCTCTATTTCCGGTGCGGTGCCCTGCTGTCTGAAACTTCCACAAGTGGATATGGGTTAAAGGTACCAGGAATGCCTGAGGCATGCACTGGGTGCTCAAGCAGTGCCCGGCGCTTTTGAAAGTCTGGAGGCTTTGCTAGCCCTCCAGATAATAGCCGAATGCATGCGGCTGCTTTCTTCGGCGTGCGTCGATGTTTCTGTTAGAGCATGCAGTCCCACGGTTTGGGAAAGCAAATTCGTCTGTACAGCGCATGTGGCCGAGCAACATGTTGCTCAGTCCGGCAGGTGCACTTTCGTACTCTTCAAGACACATGAAGCTGATACACCCACTTCTGTTGGGTTCACTGTCTTTTGGTGAGTGTTTGGGAAGTGTAGGAAGCTGTGTTGGCTGCCGAAGGTGACCTTGCTTGTACTAAGTAACGTGTACTACTCTACGCGCAGGAAAAACATTGATTCGGTGGCATCAGGGTGCAACTCTCTCGTGGCTTCGGAGGTTGGCACAGCTGCGACTGTTACACTCACATCTGGACTCTCTTCCACGTCAGCTTGTGCAGTGTCCTGAAGTGTCTGGAAAACAGAGCGAAAATCACTCCAGACAGGGGGTGCCTGCGGCGTGCACTGGGTTCTCAAGCAGTGCCCGGCGCTTTTGAAAGTCTGGAGGCTTTGCTAGCCCTCCAGATAATGGCCGAATGCATGCGGCTGCTTTCTTCGGCGTGCGTCGACGTTGCTGTTACAGCATGCAGTCCCACGGTTTGGGAAAACAAATTCGTCTGTACAGCGCATGTGGCCGAGCAACATGTTGCTCAGTCGGGCAGGTGCACTTTCGCATTCTTCAAGACACATGGAGCTGATACACCCACTTCTGTTGGGTTCACTGTTCTTTTTTGAGTGTTTGGGAAGTGTAGGAAGCTGCGTTGGCTGCCGAAGGTGACCTTGCTTGTACTAAGTAACGTGTACTACTCTACGTGCAGGTAAAACATTGATTCTCGAACACCTCTCCAGACGCTTCGGGAATTGGCGACTGTTACAGTCACAGCTCTTCGTCGTCAGCATATGCAACGATTCGCTGTGCTGTCCTGCATGGGCACTGGGGCCTCCGACACCGTCACGTCCATCGCGTCTTGGGAAAGCAAGCCATGAGCTACATGTGGTCCGCTTGCCAGGGTCTGGGAGGAGCTTGCAACCTCATCGTTGTGACAAACTGGCACTGCGGAGAGGGTCGTGGCATCGTCAGCCACATCTTCTTCGAAGATTGCCGCCCCGCCGTCATGCGGATTTGGAAGTGCTTCTTCTCCTTCCGCAGAAACTTCCAAAACCACCTCCGCTGTGGCAGAAGCAGCAGCAATGTTGCGCAATTCTTGCAGAACGGACTTTAGCGTCCTAACCTGACTGCAGCGCAACCACACGCTCTGCAGGCAAGAACGATGCTCGGAGCGCAGCTGTGCAGGGCGGCTATGGCAAATCTGTTTGAAGTCTTGCTCCCCATGGTTCTGCAAAGCAACAAGACAACCATATGCGAACCCCAGCCCCCCGGCACCTTCGCGTCAGCAAAGTTGTCGCCTCTGGTTCCAAGGACTTCGGGGCGAATGGCATCTTCTTCCGAGTGCGGAAGGGGCTGAACGCGGCCGTCAAAGTTCTCGAACCGAGCTTCCAGGTAGCATGCTTGTGCTGCATAGCCTGCGGCGGGTTCTATAAATTGAAGAGGTTCCTTTAAGGATCCTTCTTATGGGGGCTATTGTACCAGATCGGGTCTGAACCTCATGGAAAACTAGAAGCTGAACTCAGACTTTGAGCCTCCCACACTTTTTCAAGGCGCAGGAGTCTGGTTCCAGCAAGGGAGCTCATTACTCATTACTATCGAAACTACGCACCTCCAAACTACCATCCGCTTCTCTCAAGCCAGTAGAACAAACGTGATTTTTTAAAGACCCGACGCCTGACGAACTCAATCAAGAGACTGCTGATCCCCCCCCGATTACCCCAAGACGGAAGCATCCCATGTTACAAACTACGGCGGGTTTTGGTGGGCAGCTTCAGCCCTTGAGCCTCCGACCCCACTTCTCCAGGTTGCCGGAATCCTCAAGTCTAGGAGTCTAGGACGGGCAGCTCCGAAACTACGCACCTTCAAACAAGCATCGCTTTCTCTCAGGCCAGCAACACAAATCTGTATATCCGCCGACCCCTGCGGGCGGCGCCTGTGATATCCCGAGAGGTGTCCGCACCCACACCGCTTCCTCCGCCTCCACCGCTTTGTTCAAAGAGTCTTTCGCCGCTGTATTTGTATAGGTGTTTAAAGAGTATTTCAAAGCCCCCACCGCCCACACCGCCCCCACCGCCCCCACCGCCCTCACCTGCCTATGTACCAGACTGCCCGCACCGCCTCCACTGCTCTGTTCAAAGAGTTTTCGCCGCTGTATTTGTGGGTGTTTAAAGAGTATTTAAAGGCTGCCAATGTATGCCCGGACCCCCCCGCGCCCCCACCGCCCACACCGCCCCCACCGCCCACACCGCCCTCAGCGCCCTCACTGCCTTCACCTGCCTATGTACCAGACTGCCCCCACCGCCTCCACTGCTCTGTTCAAAGAGTCTTTCGCCGCTGTATTTGTATAGGTGTTTAAAGAGTAAGAGTATTTAAAGGCTGCCAATGTATGCCCGGACCCCCCCGCGCCCCCACCGCCCACACCGCCCACACCGCCCACACTGCCCTCGCCTATATGTACCAGACTGCACCGCCCACACCGCCCTCAGCGCCGTCACTGCCCTCACCTGCCTGTGTACCAGACTGCCCCCACCGCCTCCACTGCTCTGTTCAAAGAGTCTTTCGCCGCTGTATTTGTATAGGTGTTTAAAGAGTATTTAAAGGCTGCCAATGTATGCCCGGACCCCCCCGCGCGCCCACCGCCCACACCGCCCCCACGCCCTCACCGCCCTCACTGCCCTCACCTGCCTATGTACCAGACTGCCCCCACCGCCTCCACTGCTCTGTTCAAAGAGTCTTTCGCCGCTGTATTTGTAGGTGTTCAAAGAGTATTTAAAGGCTGCCAATGTATGCCCGGACCCCCCAGCGCCCCCACTGCCCACACCGCCCCCACCGCCCACACCGCCCTCACTGCCCTCACCTGCCTATGTACCAGACTGCACCGCCCACACCGGCCTCAGCGCCCTCACTGCCCTCACCTGCCTATGTAACAGACTGCCCCCACCGCCTCCACTGCTCTGTTCAAAAAGTCTTTCGCCGCTGTATTTGTAGGTGTTTCAAGAGTATTAGAGGCTGCCAATGTATGCCCGGACCCCCCCGCGCCCCACCGCACACACCGCCCCCACCTCCCACACCGCCCTCACCGCCCTCACTGCCCTCACCTGCCTATGTACCAGACTGCCCCCATCGCCTCCACTGCTCTGTTCAAAAAGACTTTCGCCGCTGTATTTGTAGGTGTTTAAAGAGTATTTAAAGGCTGCCAATGTATGCCCGGACCCCCCCGCGCCCTCACCGCCCACACCGCCCACACCGCCGCTCTGTTCAAAGAGTCTTTCGCCGCTGTATTTGTAGGTGTTCAAAGAGTATTTAAAGGCTGCCAATGTATGCCCGGACCCCCCAGCGCCCCCCACTGCCCACACCGCCCCCACCGCCCACACCGCCCTCACTGCCCTCACCTGCCTATGTACCAGACTGCACCGCAAACACCGGCCTCAGCGCCCTCACTGCCCTCTACAGCTTCGTGCAATGCCAAGCGCTTCTTCAGAGCATTTTTGCATGTGGTTTCATTTTGAGAGCAGTTGCGAGCTTTCGCCCAGGCTTGTTCCATAGCTGTTACCAGTAGTCCGAAAGGCATGTCACACGGCTAACTCGATGCTAGTACCCTCAGACTTCATGTACCCATGTAGTAGGCACTTAGGCCGTAAAGGGGTGCCTATACAGGTACTTTACGGCCTCAGTACCGACTATATGGGTACATGTTGCCTTTGGGGTAGTTGGCTGTAGTTGATCGGTTGCTGTAGGCCTTGAGAGGTCGAAAGGATTTCGGCTTTGAGGCTTTAGGTCTTTCGGCATTTGGGGTTCAGGGGAAGGAGATGCTCTGTATCGATGGAGTTAGGTGAACACTGTTTTCAAACTACTTGGGACGAAAAATTTAACAATATACTTGGAGCTGTGTACCGGCCTTGTTCGGCTACGACGTTGTGTGCATGCAGGTACGCATGACGCGCGCACAAACATATAATCTATGTTCAACCTCCGGGTTTTCTTTGATGAGGTGCAGAACAGAAGAAACTCACTTTCATACTCCCATGAGTTCATGCATGTACCGCGTGTTGCGTGGATATATGAACAATTCTCTCTCTCTCGGTCTCTCTCTCTCTCTCCCTCTCTCTCTCTCTCTCACTCTCTCTCTCTCTCTCTCTCTCTCTCTCTCTCTCTCTCTCTCTCTCTCTGCTTGTATCCGCCGACCCCTGCGGGCGGCGCCTGTGATATCCCGAGAGGTGTCCGCACCCACACCGCTTCCTCCGCCTCCACCGCTTTGTTCAAAGAGTCTTTCGCCGCTGTATTTGTAGGTGTTTAAAGAGTATTTCAAAGCCCCCACCGCCCTCACCTGCCTATGTACCAGACTGCCCGCACCGCCTCCACTGCTCTGTTCAAAGAGTTTTCGCCGCTGTGTTTGTGGGTGTTTAAAGAGTATTTAAAGGCTGCCAATGTATGCCCGGACCCCCCAGCGCCCCCACTGCCCACACCGCCCCCACCGCCCACACCGCCCTCACCTGCCTATGTACCAGACTGCCCCCACCGCCTCCACTGCTCTGTTCAAAGAGTCTTTCGCCGCTGTATTTGTAGGTGTTCAAAGAGTATTTAAAGGCTGCCAATGTATGCCCGGACCCCCCAGCGCCCCCACTGCCCACACCGCCCCCACCGCCCACACCGCCCTCACTGCCCTCACCTGCCTATGTACCAGACTGCACCGCCCACACCGGCCTCAGCGCCCTCACTGCCCTCACCTGCCTATGTAACAGACTGCCCCCACCGCCTCCACTGCTCTGTTCAAAAAGTCTTTCGCCGCTGTATTTGTAGGTGTTTCAAGAGTATTTAGAGGCTGCCAATGTATGCCCGGACCCCCCCGCGCCCCACCGCACACACCGCCCCCACCTCCCACACCGCCCTCACCGCCCTCACTGCCCTCACCTGCCTATGTACCAGACTGCCCCCATCGCCTCCACTGCTCTGTTCAAAGAGACTTTCGCCGCTGTATTTGTAGGTGTTTAAAAAGTATTTAAAGGCTGCCAATGTATGCCCGGACCCCCCCGCGCCCTCACCGCCCACACCGCCCACACCGCCCACACCGCCCACACCGCCCACACCGCCCCCACCGCCCACACCGCCCACACCGCCCTCACTGCCCTCACTGCCCCCCACCGCCCACACCGCCCCCACCGCCCTCACCTGCCTATGTACCAGACTGCCCTCATCGCCTCCACTGCTCTGTTCAAAGAGACTTTCGCCGCTGTATTTGTAGGTGTTTAAAGAGTATTTATAGGCTGCCAATGTATGCCCGGACCCCCCCGCGCCCTCACCGCCCACACCGCCCACGCCGCCCCCACCGCCCACACCGCCCTCACCGCCCTCACTGCCCTCACCTGCCCCCCACCGCCCACACCGCCCCCACCGCCCTCACCTGCCTATGTACCAGACTGCCCCCACCGCCTCCACTGCTCTGTTCAAAGAGTCTTTCCAAAGAGTATTTAAAGGCTGCCAATGTATGCCCGGACCCCCCAGCGCCCCCACTGCCCACACCGCCACCACCGCCCACACCGCCCTCACTGCCCTCACACCGCCCACACCGCCCTCACTGCCCTCACCTGCCCCCCACACCGCCCACACCGCCCCCCCCGCCCTCACCTGCCTATGTACCAGACTGCCCCCACCGCCTCCACTGCTCTGTTCAAAGAGTCTTTCGCCGCTGTATTTGTAGGTGTTCAAAGAGTATTTAAAGGCTGCCAATGTATGCCCGGACCCCCCAGCGCCCCCACTGCCCACACCGCCACCACCGCCCACACCGCCCTCACTGCCCTCACCTGCCTATGTACCAGACTGCACCGCCCACACCGCCCTCACTGCCCTCACCTGCCTATGTAACAGACTGCCCCCACCGCCTCCACTGCTCTGTTCAAAGAGTCTTTCGCCGCTGTATTTGTAGGTGTTTCAAGAGGATTTAGAGGCTGCCAATGTATGCCCGGACCTGCCCGCGCACCACCGCACACACCGCCCCCACCGCCCACACCGCCCTCACCTGCCTATGTACCTGACTGACCCCATCGCCTCCACTGCTCTGTTCAAAGAGACTTTCGCCGCTGTATTTGTAGGTGTTTAAAGAGTATATTTAAAGGCTGCCAATGTATGCCCGGACCCCCCCGCGCCCTCACCGCCCACACCGCCCACACCGCCCACACCGCCCCCACCGCCCACACCGCCCACACCGCCCTCACTGCCCTCACCTGCCCCCCACCGCCCACACCGCCCCCACCGCCCTCACCTGCCTATGTACCAGACTGCCCTCATCGCCTCCACTGCTCTGTTCAAAGAGACTTTCGCCGCTGTATTTGTAGGTGTTTAAAGAGTATTTATAGGCTGCCAATGTATGCCCGGACCCCCCCGCGCCCTCACCGCCCACACCGCCCACGCCGCCCCCACCGCCCACACCGCCCTCACCGCCCTCACTGCCCTCACCTGCCCCCCACCGCCCACACCGCCCCCACCGCCCTCACCTGCCTATGTACCAGACTGCCCCCACCGCCTCCACTGCTCTGTTCAAAGAGTCTTTCGCCGCTGTATTTGTAAAGAGTATTTAAAGGCTGCCAATGTATGCCCGGACCCCCCAGCGCCCCCACTGCCCACACCGCCACCACCGCCCACACCGCCCTCACTGCCCTCACCTGCCTATGTACCAAACTGCACCGCCCACACCGCCCTCAGCGCCCTCACTGCCCTCACCTGCCTATGTAACAGACTGCCCCCACCGCCTCCACTGCTCTGTTCAGAGTCTTTCGCCGCTGTGTTTGTAGGTGTTTCAAGAGTATTTAGAGGCTGCCAATGTATGCCCGGACCCCCCCGCGCCCCACCGCACACACCGCCCCCACCTCCCACACCGCCCTCAGCGCCCTCACTGCCCTCACCTGCCTATGTACCAGACTGCCCCCATCGCCTCCACTGCCCTGTTCAAAGAGACTTTCGCCGCTGTATTTGTAGGTGTTTAAAGAGTATTTAAAGGCTGCCAATGTATGCCCGGACCCCCCCGCGCCCTCACCGCCCACACCGCCCACACCGCCCACACCGCCCACACCGCCCCCACCGCCCACACCGCCCTCACCGCCCTCACTGCCCTCACCTGCCCCCCACCGCCCACACCGCCCCCACCGCCCTCACCTGCCTATGTACCAGACTGCCCCCACCGCCTCCACTGCTCTGTTCAAAGAGTCTTTCGCCGCTGTATTTGTAGGTGTTCAAAGAGTATTTAAAGGCTGCCAATGTATGCCCGGACCCCCCAGCGCCCCCACTGCCCACACCGCCACCACCGCCCACACCGCCCTCACTGCCCTCACCTGCCTATGTACCAGACTGCACCGCCCACACCGCCCTCACTGCCCTCACCTGCCTATGTACAGACTGCCCCCATCGCCTCCACTGCCCTGTTCAAAGAGACTTTCGCCGCTGTATTTGTAGGTGTTTAAAGAGTATTTAAAGGCTACCAATGTATGCCCGGACCCCCCCCGCGCCCTCACCGCCCACACCGCCCACACCGCCCACACCGCCCACACCGCCCCCACCGCCCACACCGCCCTCACCGCCCTCACTGCCCTCACCTGCCCCCCACCGCCCACACCGCCCCCACCGCCCTCACCTGCCTATGTACCAGACTGCCCCCACCGCCTCCACTGCTCTGTTCAAAGAGTCTTTCGCCGCTGTATTTGTAGGTGTTCAAAGAGTATTTAAAGGCTGCCAATGTATGCCCGGACCCCCCAAC
This sequence comes from Symbiodinium sp. CCMP2592, assembly GCA_905221615.1. Classification (NCBI taxonomy): domain Eukaryota; class Dinophyceae; order Suessiales; family Symbiodiniaceae; genus Symbiodinium; species Symbiodinium sp. CCMP2592. Next base: position 97,656 of record CAJNDT010006212.1, read on the forward strand.
GCCCCCACTGCCCACACCGCCACCACCGCCCACACCGCCCTCACTGCCCTCACCTGCCTATGTACCAGACTGCACCGCCCACACCGCCCTCACTGCCCTCACCTGCCTATGTAACAGACTGCCCCCACCGCCTCCACTGCTCTGTTCAAAGAGTCTTTCGCCGCTGTATTTGTAGGTGTTTCAAGAGGATTTAGAGGCTGCCAATGTATGCCCGGACCTGCCCGCGCACCACCGCACACACACCGCCCTCACCTGCCTATGTACCTGACTGACCCCATCGCCTCCACTGCTCTGTTCAAAGAGACTTTCGCCGCTGTATTTGTAGGTGTTTAAAGAGTATTTAAAGGCTGCCAATGTATGCCCGGACCGCGCCCTCACCGCCCACACCGCCCACACCGCCCCCACCGCCCACACCGCCCACACCGCCCTCACTGCCCTCACCTGCCCCCCACCGCCCACACCGCCCCCACCGCCCACACCGCCCACACCGCCCCACCGCCCTCACCACCTCCAACACCTCGAGCCACCATGTCCACTCCTGTGTTCGGACCGTTCTCATTGCTCCTCGCACCCATCACCTCCACCGCTCTCACCACCCCCACTGCGGCCACCGGTTTCACCACTGCCACCGATCCCAATGCAACGCCTGCACTGCTGTCACTACGCGCACCCGCAACGCCACATTTACTCCTGCGACATGACCACCGCGCCCGCAGCGACGGTAAAGGTGTGTCCACAGTGGCGTCGGTTGTCGATGCGTCCGTCTCCGGTTGCCGACTTGACTTTTGCCTGGCAATGTGGGCATACGTATGTGTATGACGTGTTTCCCTTAGAGTCATCGACCACCGCGCCCGCAGCGACGGTAAAGGTGTGTCCACAGTGGCGTCGGTTGTCGATGCGTCCGTCTTTGGTTGCCGATTTAACTTTTGCTTGGCAATGCAGGCATACGTATGTGTATGTCGTGTCTCCTTTACATTCTTCGACCACCGCGCCCGCAGCGACGGTAAAGGTGTGTCCACAGTGGCGTCGGTTGTCGATGCGTCCGTCTTTGGTTGCCGATTTAACTTTTGCTTGGCAATGCGGGCATACGTATGTGTATGTCGTGTCTCCTTTACATTCGTCGACGACCGTGCCCGCAGCGACGGTAAAGGTGTGTCCACAGTGGCGTCGGTTGTCGATGCGTCCGTCTCTGGTTGCCGATTTAACTTTTGCTTGGCAATGTGGGCATACGTATGTGTATCTCGCGTCTCTGGTACGTTCTTCGACCACCGTGCCCGCAGCGACGGTAAACTGGTGTCCACAGTGACGTCGGTTGTCGATGCGTCCGTTCCTAGTCGACGACTCAACTCGCGCCTGGCAATGGGGACACTCGTAAGTGCAAATCCTGCGCTTAGCATCTGCTGCGACCACGCGCCCGTCTCTCACCTGAAACCGATGGCCGCAGATCTGACGATTATCCACTTTGCCGTCTCGCACCGTGGATCTGACGGCTTCACTGCAAGTGGGGCAATGGTACGTGAAAGGCCCGACATTGGTCAGGAAGGCCCAGCTCTTCGGCCCTGCCCCTTGCTGCATGCTGCGGCAAGTGTCACAACAGAGCAAGCCTTTCGTCTTTGCCGCGCTGATGTCGCCATCGATGCTGCGCTTGGTTGTCGCTTCAATTTTCGCGCCACAGCGACCGCACACGAAGCGACCTTTCTTCCGACATGCCTCGATGTCTTGCCGGACAGCTTCCAGGACGCGTTTCCGTCGTTCCTGCCGCGTCTTCTCGACCCGGCGACGGAGACGATCGCGAGACCGCAGCCCGATGTGTCGGAAGTGCAGTGCTACGCGGCAACCTGCGCAAACACGGTCCCGCTTGGTGCGCCAGCCGTGTGCAGTGTACGCAGATTCCTCAAACCAGTGGGCGCACGTGGTACATTGGCGTTTTTTTGTGCACATGAGGCACGTCGTCTGCCAGACGTGGAAATTCAGAAGCTTGCCGGGGAACGCCTCAGCAGCTTGCCATCTCTGACACCGGCAGCAGCGGTGCGGAGTGCCGCGTTCTCTATATGTTTGCACGCACTCTTTGCAGACCGCCGCATCTGTCCGTTTCCATTGCCCGGCCGTGAATGCTAGCTTTGGACGTTCTGCACGGCATTCACAACACACTCTGGTCTGTATGTATCGTTTGACAATCGTGTTCCAATCCACGTCGTGGCTGCGCCAGTGCTGCAGCAACAGCTTGCGAAAACTTTGGTCGCCCTGCTGAAACAACTCTGCTTCGAAAGCGCGGAGAATGAGCAGATCTTTCCTATTTCGAACCCGCGTCATGGCGATGTAGGCCGTCAGAGCACCGCTTATAGCTTTGTAATTCAGGTCTGCGATAACACCTGTCTCGAGCGTTTGGCCTTGGGCTTGATGCGCAGTCATGGCAAACGCAGGCAGCAGCGGCAGCTGCTTGCGTGTTACTGCCAAGCAAGGGCGCTTGCGACCTTCGTCCAGAAACCATGTTCGTCGCTGAGGTGTGATCGGGTACACGCCCTTGGCAAGTCCCGGCAGCTGAAACGTCGCACCGGGAAACTCGACTAGAACAGCTTTCGGTAACTCATTCCAAACAACCGTACCTGGCTCGGCAGGGACTGCCCCGTCCGTCGCATGCTGCCAGCCCCGGACGTAGCCTTTGCGGCCCTTCAGGAGTTTAAAGTTGCGTTTTCGGTTGACATGATCCGCCAGGAATACCGGCATGCCTTCACATAGCGGCAGCATGCCACAAAGCTCACCGCATTCCCGGTCATGTCGCTGCAGCCACGCTAGCTTCTCCTGTGCTAGATTCGGTTTTTCTCGCACCACAGCCGCTGACGCACGGTCTTGCGCAACAACATAGTGGAGCTCTCGCCCTGCGCGGCCTGCAAAAGCTTCTGCGCGGACTTTGTTCGTGTGACATTTGCGGACGTTTGTAGCGAACACAGACGGCGCGCCAACGAAGTGCCCCAGGAACCGAGGGTCGTCGGGCCCGGTTGCGACAAAGGCGCCGGGAGGCGCGTTCCTCCCGGCATTTCGCACATTCTTCTTTCAAGATCTTTTCCGGTGTAGCACATCGCTTCACTAACGACTGGCAAGTAGCATTGCCGCAGGTTGGCTCTCCGCGAAGCCAACTGCCTGGCACTGTTGTCGGCACACCGTGCAAAAAAGCGTGACTATTAGAGCTGAGTTGCGAGTATCGGAACTCTTCTTGCAGATCTTGCAGCCAGGTGTCTTTCGTGCGTTCACATTCCTTCAGCTCCGTGACACCCTGAAAACCGAATTCAGGTTTCCCCCACACGAGGTCTTGGCCCTGCGCCAAAAGCAGACGTTGTTTCGAGCTGGTTGTGCCCAGCCACTCGTGCGGCAAGCCAGCCACGCAATGGCCTTTCGGTGGGTCCAGCTGCCACAAGTCGCCGACGACGAGCACATTTAGTCCACCGAAGGGGCGATCGTTGTTGCTTGTCGGTGACTGCCTGAAAGGACTGCCTTGGCGCATCAGTTGGCGGCACGCGCGCTCCACGCGTGCCAGCAACTCTAAGCTGACCATACTGATCTCGTCGATGATCAACCATCGCATTTGCAGCAGTCGCTTGGCTAGTTCCAGCGCTTTGGCAAGGGAAGTCTGGTCTGTGGTGCCGCTGCCCCAGGTCAATCCAAAACAATGATGCAGCGTGTCGCCGTCAAGCATGTCGGATGTGACCGCTTGTAGTGCTGTGGTCTGGAAGTGAACGCCAGCTTGCCAACCCAGGATACCTTCGAACAGCTCGGTGCGCAGTAGCTTGATGGCGTGCGTTTTTCCAGTTCCAATTCCGCTAGCCATGCATGGACTGCCTCGATGGTAGCCTGCGTGCCACGCGGGCGCGTAGACGCGTGTCGTTGCCCGGGCTGCTGTTCGGCTCCGGTTTGCGCAGTTTCTTTGCGTCGGGCCTCGCGTAAAGTGGCTTCAACGTCTAAACGCTCTTCACTACGCAATTTAGTCAATGTGGATGTTTCTGCACGTGCCTTCGTGCTTTTGTTGGTCGTCCACGTGCGTTCGAGGTCTTCATAGTCCTCCTCCAACGCTGCTTTCGCACCCTTGTTTGGCGCCCGCGTACGTAGCGTTGCACGGAAGTTCGTGGCATCTACGCAGGCACCAGCGGTGTCCGCGTCATCGTTGTCGCTGTTTTCCGCGTCCTGCACGACGCTGCGCACGCGATAGACCGACAAGAAGTTGCCCACGTGCCTCTTCGTCTCCTGGCAGGGTAGGGCTTGCAGCCACCATGTTTCGTGATTGTCTAGTAGGTCTGCCACATGCGGAACATCTGTATCGGCGTTGTTCGGCAACCCCGTCCATGCACGGAAATACACCAAGCATAGTCTCGAATTGCTTTCTACGCTGTCTTGGTTGTACCGGGGAATAGGACAGTGGCCGAATGTCGGGCAACGTGGCCGGCGTCGTGGACGCAATAGCCAAGCTGCGCGTATGCGGACGTTGACTGGCGAATCTTCGAAAGGCAGGACGTCTTTCGGCAGGTCGGACCGCAGACGCGTATCTTGTCCTGGAATTAATCGTACTGCTTTATCGCTGTTTGCCTGCAGTTTGACTTCTCCTGCGGATGTCAGTTCCACGTCCCACGCTTGCCGAGGTTTCGACGACCACTCCTGCCAGGTTCGTGGCGCCCTGGTCGGAACGACTTCCCAGCGCAACTGGAACTCGTAAGGCGACAGGTACCAGCAAGCACTGTCACGCGGTCGCCGAGCATAGAACTCTGCATGATCTCGTTCGGCGACTTGGCGCTGCCTCGGTGCTTGAACTTTCTTTCCCAATGCTGTGGCAGTGATGCGACGCGGTTTGTCCGTGCTGCCTGTCAGGCTGGTTTCGGCGTAGCGCAAATAATCTTGTCCGGGAAATCTCACGAACTGTGTGGTGCAGATTCTTTCCGCGCAGGCGGCGTCGTTCTGTTGGAAGAAGGCTCGTAAGTTAGTACACTCAGCCTGTCCACGCACCACACCTTTACAGTAGGCATCGGACATAAAACGTGTCATATGTCGCTTACCTTGGTATTCCAGACCGCGTGCTTGCGTCTGGGCGGCCAAACGTTCGTGTCCTTTTTGCAGTTCGCGCAGTTCTCCGAACGCCATTGGCTGTGTTTTAGCACAGTAGTCGCAACAGTACCCCGTTTGCGCATCTTGCGCCCGTTGTGCGCTGGCGATGACGACCTTCACCTGGCCAGGCTCCAGTGGGCTTGCACAGAGTGCGCATGCGTACAGCAGACGATATGGTAGCTGCACGTCACAGTTGGAACGCACGAAGGCCAAGAGCGCTGGATGCGTGCCATTCAGATACCCGTCGTCGCGTGGGCCGTGCAAGGAACACAAAGCGTTGCGCCGTCCGGAGGTCGGCAAGTCCATGGCCTTCAAACGGCAAGGACACATCACGGCGGACTCATCGCTGATCTCGTTCGTCTTGGGGTAGTTGTGTTTGCACACCTTTGGATTGTCTGGTTTACAACAGCCCGACTGCGGCTTTCTCTCCCCAGTTGCTTCGTCTGGCAAATGCACATGGTGCTGCTTCAGGACTTGCAAACGAAACACATCGTCCCGCAGGTAGGCGTCCGCCCAACGGTTGGCTTCGGTCTGCTCGTCTTCGTCAGCCATGACTGTGGACTGGTAGCTCGGTCGATTAATTAAGTGCGTCTCGGTTTTGTATTCGGGCCACCGCGCCTCCGCGTCGTGCAAGATGCGTTCAAGCTCCGCAGGCTCGCGACCGTACACGCACCGTCGGACGTGTTCGTTGTAGCGCAGATACTCTTCACGCAGTTCCTCCGCTTTGCTTTCGGCAACGGCAAAGATCTCCTGCAAGCTACCGTGTTGATGTAGGCACTGAACAAACAATTGGGCGTGACCGTGCGGCGAACCGGCGGACTTTTGGAATTCGATCGCCACATACGCCGCATCGCAGCGGCCGAACACGCCGCCCAATGCGCTTGCGTTGCTGCCGTCGACGTCTTGGCAAGGAGTTGCCTGGCAGTTGCAACTGGGGCAGTTCAGGCAGACGTTCAAGCCGAACAGATGTCGCATCACCAGCAGCATCATCATGCGGAAACCGTCCACAGTGGCCAGAGGATCCCGTGCCAAGATTCGTCGACGCTCTTCCCAGTTGGGATGTCGCATCTCGAAGCACTCGACCGGCAACTGTAAATCCAGGTCCTCGGTCAGTCCGGGCCATTGGCGGTCGCCAGCCCGCTGGCCGATGCTGCTCTCCGCCAGGCGGATGGGGTCGCTCTGTCGATGTCGTGCCAGACGAATGTAGAGCAACTGGTGCCCTTCATCCGGCGTCACTGTCACGAAAATTGGAGTGCCGTAGCGCACACGCATGCCTTGGATTTCGAAACGCATGATTCTGCGGGCTTCCTGCGTGCCCGGCACTGCCCGCGCGGTGTGGTTCAAGTTGGCCACAATGCGTCGGGCTGTGGCAGAGAGCCCTGAGGCGTACTTAACCAATGTCATGCTGCCGTTCACGGGCAACTGTCTGTTGTCGGGTGTTGTGTACGTGCCGTGCAGAGCGCGTAAAATTTGAACGGCCGCATCTTCCAAGTCGGCCGACGTTAACCTTTTCCATTCGCCACTATCCTGTAGAACAGGGGTGTCATACGCATAGACACTGCGCGACAAATTCACCGCGGAGCGGAAAAGCACATTCCAGGTTGTGTAGCCGAATGTCCAATCGCGCACAAGTTGACTTTCCACACGTCTCGACATGAGTCGCACCCAGTCGTGCAAAGGCACCTGTGGAGCGTCTGCATCGCGTCGCCATCGCCTGTCTTTGTATGCGCCCCATGTCGGTGGGTCCGGCATGGCTGTGCAGTACTGGAAAAGGTAGGCAAAAGCGACGCCAAAGTACCAGGGCGCAAATTGGTCGATCGGCTGATTGCTGGAGACCACGTCATGTTCCGGCGCAGGGCCATCTTCCTGCTCGCTGTTCTGCTCCATCATATCTTCTGCAGCGACGTCTGCCAGTGCCTGCACGGCTGCCAGTTGTTGAGCCTCGTAGTCCATCGCGTCAACACAGCTCTTTTCCAATACTACGGCGTTGGGTCGCCGCAGGCTCAGTTCAACTGCTGCTTCTTCCACGGTTGCCGGCGCAGCCACGGGGGCCGCAACTTTCTGTTTCTCCACTGGAATTTCTTTCTCTGAGCTAGGCAGGACCGCGACCACTTCCGGAATCACGCCGTCTTCCGGCAGAACCTCCTGCGCTCTTTTGCGCATAGTTGCAATGTCAATGCGACCAAAAGCTGGATGCGCTCGATTGTACGCGCCTTCTATTAGTCGCACGACCACGCGCCGTCGCACGCGGGCCTGATGAATCAGCTTGGTCAAATCCGTCGCATCCAGTTCCTCGTCTTTGGTCTTCAAAAGGACGGACACGAATTTTTGTAAGTCCTCACCCGCCCGAGGCAGTACGGCCCCGCCGTGCGGGTCCACGTTGTGCTCGTACGCACGGAATTGTTGCATCAACTGTTCCCAATCCAAAAGGAACGTGGTGGCATTGCCCCGTGCCCCCTGTCGATGCCTTTGCATATGCGCTCGCTCGTCCAATGTACGACGGTCACGGTATTTCTTTTCCAGACTGAAACAAATCAGGCTGGTCATGCAAGGGCTGGCACACACCAGTTCCATCATCGTAACTCGCTCCTCATAGAGTTCCCTTGGAGCGTAGTACACGACCAAGTCATTCGCTAGTGCCTGTTTGGGCAGCTCGCCGGCTCCCACCGCTGCGCGGCAATGGCGACAAACGGGCATCCAACATTCCTTGCAGGCTGTGTCTAATGTGCACCCTGCCCGACATTGTTTATCCTCAGGGCAGCAAACTATCTCAACAGTCGACTCAGGAAATGTCAACGTGCAAACCCAATCCTGCAAATCCCGCAACATGCTGTCCCTGCGGGTACCTGCTATTTCCTCCACGTAGCGACCCACAAAAACAGCTCGCCCCAAGGTTGCTGCCGTCGCTGCCGGCGATTGACCCAGAAAGCGCACTTCGCCGGTTTCGGTGGGTTGCAGTTCTTGACTGAAACGAATGTCTGCGTTGCTGCCCTTTACAAACGGAAACCTTTGTGCGCAAAGCATGCATATGCGTGTCTCAGGTGGCGCTTGTTCTAAGGAGTCTACCGCCTGCCGCAGACAGCGACGGTCTAGACTGGTGCACGCCAACGGAGCCTTGGATTGGCAATCCACACTGACAGCGAAGCGGTACGCGTCGTATAGCGCCTGCTGTTCCCTCGCGGCCATACGCTGGTCTGCATTTCTTGTTGAAGGTGTAGCAACTGCACGCAAAACCTGTAGTTTGTCAGCCAACTCCTGTAAATCATCGGCATGCGCTAGACGTACGTGCTCGGCTAAATCTGTGTCCCCTGCGCCCGTCCAAGTGCAACCAACGAAGGCGCAATGAGCATCCGGCAGCCGGTAGGCTGCATCGGTCTGTGCACAGTGCTGAGCAGCGCCAGGCAGCGTCACGTGCTTGGCGAATCGTTTCACCACTTTGCCAACAACGACGTCCACGGCTGCACGTGGGTCGCGCGTGGCGTCGGCCGCTTGCACGGCCAGCACAAATTGGTCTTCCTCTAGATCCTCGTCTGCGGCACTGCTCGTTTGTTGGCGATCTATTGGACGTGGAGTGGATTTGCAGCTATACCGTCTGCGCTTGGCCTGGTGGTCCAGCGGCACAGCCACAGGTTGGTCTTGAGTCTGGCAGTCAGGCTTACGTTTTGTTCCACGGCGCTCGTCTGTGACGTCGCCAAGAGCAGTGCTTTGACGTTTCCCCGCAGCCCCGGCGGAGCTTGTTCGACCGGCTTGCACCTGAATAGCCTGGCTAGTGTCGTTTAGTGGTCTCAAGCGTTTCGAGGGCAATGCAGTTTTCGTTCGCGATCTTGTCGGTCCAGAAGGTGCATGTGTGTTGGTGGCCGAGTCATGCGCCGTCGGAGGCAGCGGAGCAACATGCTCATGTCTGTTTGGATGGTTTTCGGTTTCTTGCGCACTGCGCGTTCCTAACCTGCGGCCTGGCCCCTGGGTGCGCACAAAAATATAGCGTCGACACGCCGCTGCGAGTTTTTCGGCAGCATGCGGTTGTGAATCCGAGTTGTACAGAGTTGCTTGCAGCTTAGTCAGCAGCACGTTTCCCAACTGTTTACTATGAGGCCACACAGCCTCGACATCTGCTGCGTCGCGTGATGTGATTGTAAGCGAGCTGCCTCGCGCATGAAAAAAATCCTGCAGCATGTGCTGCAATTCTGCCAGACTCACGCCAGCGGTGGTAACTTGGCTAGCAGACGCAATCACTGGCGATCGGCAGCCTTGCGGCTTGGGATACCGACCTGCAGCCTCGCACGACACTGCGCCTGTTCCTGTTTCCTGCACCACTGCCTGCTCCGGCGACGATACGGTTTCCGCACTAGGGTCTGGCTCCGAGTTTTGTGAATCGCTGCCTGGCAGTGTTAGGTTCGATCGCGCAACCAACGCATCGAAGTGATAGCCGTCTCCACGAGCATCCATATGATTGAAAAGTCTGAGCTGAATCATTGGAGGTTGGGCTTGGGTGCACTCCGGAGCACGCACAATGACAGCTGCTTCGTAGGGATCAATGACAGGGCCATCGAACCTAGTGTATGTCAGGATTGCAAATTGGTTGGACGTGTTGGCCTCCAAGTTTCCGTAGAAACTTAGCAGATGTGTTAGCACGGCAGGACCGTGAATTTCCGGTTGAAGATAAGCATTGGCGTGCTCGCCCTCCGAGAGGTTTTGCACTTCCCCAGAAGCGCCGCGCCACCGCGGTCGCAACGCTGGGTTGCGCGATTGCAGAAGCTGCTGGCGGCAATACCTACAGCCCGCCAACCTAGCATCGGGGTCGTCGACTAATTTTCTAGGCACAAAACCCAAGCCTGCCAACGCAATCGTCAACGAGTCAATCAAGCAATTGTTGCCGTCGCTGCTGGCATGGCACAGTTGCCAATTGTCATCAGCGAGCATGGCTAGGCGTTGCTCGTTGCTCATGCCCCCGACTGTATTCGCTTCGTCTTGAGTGGCAAGACGCAGGAAATGTTCCATCCATGCGATAACTTCGGCATCACTCATGTCCGGATTAACATCCTGCCAACATTCCCATTCGCGGCACCAGTCCTGTTCGCTTAAGCGCCGAAACTCGACTAGGTCTACGCCGACAGACAAGAAGGCTGCTTGCATCGTCAGCGGCATGTCATGCCACCCGAGTACTAACGACGGCACCGTGCCGCCGCCGCCGTGATAGCGAATGCAAGTGTCGGGTATTGCAGCATTGAGCGGCCAGCGGCCATACGCCGCATGCATTCTGGACCTTGCGACCCCTCGCGATGTTTCTGCCGACGCGGACGGCCTCACGCAGTTTATGTCGGCGTGGTCGACCTCGTGTTTTTTGCGTGGGCACGGTCCACGTTGCATGGCAAAGCGGGTAGACCGTTGCCGTCGCACGCTACCCTGACGAGACCGAGCGACCGAAGCTCTCGGCATTTTGAGCTTCATGAAGGATTCCGTCATCACGAAGCAAGCACAAACAACCATGCGAACGCGGATTTAAGCTGCTGCACGCTGTTGGCCTCCACCTCGAACCGAAGCGAGCGAGCGGCAGAAACTGAGGGAGGAGTTCTGCTAGAAGACCGTGCGTGGTGTGCAAATTAGCATGTATCCGGGCATTTCGAGTCGATTTGCCTGCGTCCGCAAGAGGCAGGTGCAGCACCCAGACGTTGCGTCGTGCGCGTTGGCAAGGCGTGGCCACGCAAACGCTGGCCAACGCCTTCTCGCGACACGGCCGGCACATGAGTTGCTGGGGCTCATCCTTGACGGAAAACGGCCCAACTTCTGTGGCGGGCCTTGCTCGGAACATGTTCGGCAATAACTGAAGAACTTCGGTGGGCGAACTTGTTTTCAAAGCAGCCGAGGCATGCCGAGTTCCACTACTGTTACTACAGCTACTCACTAGAATAGGCTTCGCGTAACTGAGCCCACTTCTGCATCTACCTTTGACACTGTCTTTGCCTCGCACATGACTTTGGCGGCTCCAGTTTCTTCGCCGACGTCGCTGCCGCAGCACTTCCACTGGGGCCTGCCGCTGCTCGCATACTGACAACGGGCTGTCCCCGCTGATCCGGCAGCGCGTCCTGGCGGGACCTACCTGATGTGCATTCTGTTTTTTCTGCCAAGGATGTTTCCGTTCGTCCCCGAACACTGGCTTCGGGACACCAGCGCTCCCTGCGACTTTTAAGGTGAAGTCGATCAAACCATCAGCTTCAGGAAAGCTGAGTAAACCGCCAGCTGGTGCTGGGTTCGACATACCGCGCTGTTGCGATCTGATTCAACACTTGAGCCGAGTCTGCGCGCAAAAGAAATATTCACATGTGCTTCACTCAGTTCACACACACACACACGCACACACACACACACACACCCGCCGCGCACACTCTGCCTAAAAAGCCCTCTCCGTTCTTTCTCTTGGCGTTTGTCCACTCAGCTTTCAAAAACTGGCCGACTACGGCCGTAGGCGCACCAACTTCGACCATGTCTAGGGCAATGCTTCCGGCTCGTCTTCATCTTCAGAAGACTCAACACGACGCTTCTTGCGTGCTTCACACGCGGCTGCCTGACCCACGTGCACTACCTCCACAGCTTTGCGTGATGCCGCACGGAGATGCTTACGTTTCCCACCAGCGAGGTTCTGCACCCATCGGTCCAGCGCGGGCAACGCTTCCCGAGCCGACACAAGACCGCCTGCAGCCGCTTCCATGCGAGCCCGATAGTTCTGATCCTGCTGCACCCTCTTCTCGTGCTGGCTGTCAGTCCAGAGAGACACCGGTCCCAACTCTTCCTGCAGGTGTGCAATCACATCGTCCCGCACATCTGTGCTACGGAAGCGCACATCAATGGCCGTCGTCTCATCAGGCCCTGGCAACATGACCTTGTAAATCTCCGAAAAGAACTCGCCCATGCTGTGCTTCAAACGCTGCTTGGCAGCCTCTACCGAAGCAATGTCCAGCGGGCGTGTCAGATGCACAGTGATCGTGAACCCCTTGTCGACAAGCTCTGCAGTTTCAGCAAACGCAGTAGAAGCCCGAGAAGATGGACCGACCGGTGTCACGCTCTCGGCTTCGCCTAGACCGCGCAAATGTTGCAGTACCTTGGGTTCGTGTCTAGCCACGCACATTTGCCAAACCCTGCCTTGCCGCCTTCCTTCGACAAAAGCGAACAGTGTCTGAGCACCCCGCACCCTCATTCTTCAAGAAGAACTTGATGCGGTCGGGGCCCGCAGCAGTGACGCGGTCCACACACGCAACATCTTCTGCTGAAAGCGCCGTCTTCAACCGATTGTAAGCACACTGGGCCCCTGCACGGCCTTTGTGCTGGTCCAAGCGCTCGTTCATCTTGAAGATCACCCACATAACGCCTCGGCTGCCTCGGCTCTTGTGAAATGATATCACCGACATCTCCTGCTTACCCTCTTCCCGCTTGCTGCAAGAAAGACGCAGCTTTCCACACTGGCTCTGCCCAGAACACTGCTATACGAACAGCTCTTGAAGCCAAACCGAGACTGGCGCACGCTGGCGCGCATGCAGCTCCATGCTGTGTGCGCAAATCCATGCCGAAGCATTTTAACGGTGCTTGCACGAGAACACTGATCAGCGGTCCTCCTGCCTTCTTTTTGCGTCTCGCTCGCATTTGCACGTCCGTACGCGCCAACACCATTACTAGAAGAGTACTCCACCCCTCTCTGCCTGGTCCGATTGCCAAGCGGCCCGTCTATCCTACCAACTCGTTGCACGCATACAGCCCCGACTTTGTTCCTGCTCACACAACGCTACAGGGCCAACCTTTCACATCGAGCTCCAGGCAAGGAATTTAAAAACCGCCCTTGTCTGCGCAAGGACAAAGGCCACACTCTTTGTGCACCAGCGGATGCGAACACCATGCCATCCTACTGTGGCCGCTTACACAAAGCGAGCCAGGCCAGTTACTAACACGTCCAATCATGACCGTAAGGACTTTCTCCTGCCCCGCAGCCTGAACCTCGCACGTCTGCACGGAGAACCACTGGCACTGGCTGCTATCTATGCGCTTGCCTTGTCGCTACGCTCACTTGCGAGCATCCTCGCCTGGAACCACCGCCGTCTGTTCGATCACACCCCGCGATGCAAGGCCGAGCGCACGCACGAAGGACTGATCATAGAGCCAAAGCTTCGCCTCTTGTCCTGAACTCACCACCAAGCACCGTCAGTTTACGCACAGCCCTGAACCCACTGCACTGCTTGCCTCCGAGACCTGGCTTCGCTGTTGCGAACAGCACCAGTAAGTCGACGTCGTTGTCCAGCGCCGCGTCTTCGGCGTTGTACCCCAGTGCCACACATGACACGTAGTGGCCGCGAGAGTCAACAAGACGAAAACTTCGCATTGGTCGGTCCGCTGCAGACTGCGTCAAATCTCCCAGACCTCGCACAACTCCGCGAACCTCGGTTCCGTTCTCTATCGTCAGCTGCTGCCGGGCTGCTTTTCCACTTCGCGCTGCTACATACGACTCCTTGCAGACCAAGTTCCGACACGAGAATCGGAAGCGAGCACGAGCGCAGCAAGGTGAGGTTTGTCACGGCTGGCAAAGCTGCCCACGGCACCGCGTCCGCATTTCTAGGCCCTAGCGATTCCACTCGGGTCGACCTGCCCACCTTCAGCATTTTCAAAGCATGGTACGAATGTCCAGGAGACGCAATGTTGGCCTGAGTAAGCCGAAAGCCGGCGAACAGTGGCCCGTTCTCTGCAGAGTCCGCCGCCGCAATAGCCCTGTCCAACTCCCCGGCAAGTCTGGAAGCATCGTTGCCCCAAACCTCCACAGCGATCACCCCCGTTGCGTCCGCAAGAAGGAAAGACAGAACTGAGACAGAATCACCGGCTGCTCGATCAACCTGACGAACATCCTCCACACGCACCACGACGCCCTCAACAACAATGGCGGCTGCCGGGCAAGTCTCCATCCGCTGCACCTGAAAAACATCATGAAGACTTGTATTACTGAACAACTTGCGTGCAATACTGCCGGCCATCGTTCCCCTCCTTTTTTCTAATCGACTCTACCAGCCAAACCCCCACCTCCATGATTTGCACAGCCTGGGGACTGACACGCTTGGCCCCTTCTGACGCGCGCCGCTTGACAGGGGACGCTTTCGGTGGGGCAGCCCTTGATGTCGCGGACTCAGGGCAGACGACATTTTCCACCATGTCATAGTAAGACCGCTTGAGCCAGGCGCGTTTGCCGCGCTCCTCCAAAGCAGGCGGAAGGTTCGCCTTGCTCTTCTCTGTTTGCCAACCATCTTCGACTTTTTTCGAGATGGATGCTGCGTGTTTTGCATCAACCATGGCTGCCTTGCTGCACTCCGCATGTTTCATGCATCAGTACCCTCTTCCTCTTCTTGCCTGCAAAAAAATTTTCCAGCACATCCAAGGCACCAACCTCTGCGCTTTTGCCTGCTCTGCCAGCGGCAACTCTGCCACGACAACTAGTGGGCACCACACAAAGTTGCCCTCCGTTTCGGCGTCCTGCATGATGCGCGTCCATTGGTCCGCCACACTGCTCTTTTCGATCTCAGCTACGAGCTCTGCATCTGCCCGCGCCCAGTCCGGCACGTCGATTGTCAGCTCTGAGATTTTGCGTACAGCAACGACAGCTTTTGCGGCTGGAAGAGCCATGAGGTCTTTCATTTTGTCAGCTGGCACGCGGTGCTTGACAGAATCTGTCAAAACACTTACCTCCTTCTCCTTCTCCGCCAGCTCCTCCCTGGCCTTCATGTCG
>CAJNDT010006212.1:117500-275000 GCA_905221615.1 Symbiodinium sp. CCMP2592
ATGCGGCGAAGTAGTGCTCAGCTCTCGGACATTGTGTGCACATGTTTCCGCAACCTTGTGACTCAGAGGCAGAAGGCATCCGCACAGAACCGAGTTTCGCAGGAAGGCTGTATTCGTTATGATTAAGATCCTTCCTTGGATAGTCACCTCTCTCCTTTTGGGGTCGGCGGCAGTGGCGGCAGCCCATAAATATATATATATATATATATACAAATTCAATTTCCATATACATATGCATGTATTTTTCTCTTTGCTCCAGATTCCAGGATATCAAGGGTCTTCTAACTTTGCTTGGGTTTCTTAGCTTTCGCTGAAGCCACAACATTACAGCGGCGCAAAAAAGCAGGGGGTGGGATACTACGCAGGCCATATATATATATATGAATACTTTTTATACTATATATATATATATGAATACTTTTTATACTATATATATATGAATACTTTTTATACTCTATATATATATAGTACGTGTGTATGCACGTATGATATACGTATGTACTTGCATTGCTGTAAGTACGCAGGTAGGCCCGCAGGTAGATAGGTGAGTAGGCAGGTACATATGTTACTTACTTAGTCTTGTATGTCGGTAAATTTTCAAGTTGGTTCAATCCCATTCAAGCTTATTAATGCACAAGTTTGATGTTGCCCTAACTTCTTCACGTACATACCTGCGAAAAACAGCCCAAATTTTCTCAGCTCTAGGCGCCTTGGGCTTCGAGCCGGGTCTTCGGACGCCGCGGCGCACGCTGCCAGCAGAGACCTTCCGCGTCCTGTCGCGGCAGGTGCGATTCATCAGAGCCCTACTCAATTCTGCCTGGGTTTTGTTGCCTCCTTCCTGGCTTCTTCCAATTCGTTTCTGCTTCGGGGTTTCTTCCATAACTCATAGCCTGCCGGATGGTTGTTTCTTCCCCCTCGGCTGCCTGGCCACGTCGCCTCCATAGTGCTTCCTCGAAAGCTTTCAGGGTGGCCGGCTGGTAAAAGGGCCGACCATCTTGACCCTGGCCCAGCACCGTCATCCTGGCACCAGGAGCGAAGATTTATGGCCACCGCAGGAATCATTGCAGCCCAGAAGCACTAGGGGTTGCAAGGCTCCGGTAGCATGGACGGCATCCGGGCCCACGAAAAGGGATGCAGCTACATTTCCTGAGACTTGACATCCACGATTTTATTGGACAAGGTCTCGAGTCTAGATCTGGTTACGGGGGTGAAGTCGGACCATGTGTTCTACGAAAGCTCGAACAGTGTGAATCCAACAAAAGCATTACCACAACTTGCACAAGGAAGTGTGGATCTCCGACGGATCATCAAACCCAACAGCTTTGCTGGGTTGCTGTAGATGCTGTTGCTCTTCGTCACATCATTATGCGGGTTTTCGTTTTTGTACGTGCTATCCCACACCGCTCCGGCACCGCACACGAAAGACATAGACATACATACACGCAACGCCACGCGTACAAACACCACTACACACACACATACATCGCACGCGACAGACAGAACACCACACACTACTTGAACGCATTCTGTGCGGATCCCTGATACATGTTGAATACACCGGCGCCCATACAACAGACAGCACAACCCAGAGCACGAAAAAAAACAACACAAAACAAATTCCGAACCTTAAAGGATCATGGCTCTCGATTTGCTTTGTTGCAGGAACTTGGCATTGCGACATGTGCTTTTAAAAGCACGAAGGAAAGCCAACACATTATGATATGCAATAATTGAAACACGGGTCCAGGATTGCTTTACAAAGCTGTTACCCCCCTTACGCGGTTGCTGTTGCAGGCTTCCAGGAACTCACACTTTGTCACACGGTCTAGATCTCTGCGACTTACGGCAGATGCGGTCTCACAAAGGAAACTAAACCAGGCTA
The DNA here is from genome assembly GCA_905221615.1 of Symbiodinium sp. CCMP2592. Lineage (NCBI taxonomy): Eukaryota > Dinophyceae > Suessiales > Symbiodiniaceae > Symbiodinium > Symbiodinium sp. CCMP2592. The sequence goes on from CAJNDT010006212.1 coordinate 119,383, forward strand.
AAAAGATCTTGTGATTCGAACTCAGAGGCTGACCAACCACAGCAGCGGTTCACCAGCAGTCGAACATGTAGAAGCCTTCAAGAATTGCATGGTCCACAAGGCGTAAAGTCCGTGTCCAAAGCCCATTGCTTTGTCACTCGCTTGGTTGCTTCAGTCCTTCTTCCTCTAGTGGTGATTCCACAATCTTCAAGATGTAAGCTTTCCCATCACCAACAATCCAATCATGAGGACTTTCTTCACACTCGTCATGGTCCAGGCATGCAGTTAGCAAATCGGCAGCAAGCTCACGATGTTCATCCCAACGGTCGATCAACCGACTCGAGTAGTCATGCCATTGACTCGATAAAGTCGATGCCGGCGCACCACCCAAGGCATCTATGGTTCAAGGTATCCTCGCAAGGCATATCTCTCCTTGGTTTTCAGCTTTGCGTTCATGTTGGGACTTTTCCCAATCTGGTGAAAGATGCGACTCTCGGCCCAGTCGCAAAGTACCTCTTCCGAATAATCCTCACCCAGTGTTTCGGCAATGACGATGTTGGGAAATCTCCTTCGCTGTCCTTGGTTCATCTGGAGCACTGCGTGCTGACCATGATGCACTGCAGCCGAAGCTTGGGCTTGACATCACGCGTCTTTCCAAGGCATCTGCAGACACTGTAAAACTGTAAAGCTTCTGTCAGGTCGATCTCCACATGTGATCATGTGGTCGGTCGCCTTGCTCACTGCTTTCTGGCGTCCTTCTCACATTGGATCTTCGTGGTCCACTCTGTCTACGATTCATTGAGCGAACTTGTCCATGGTGAAGCAGTGGCTCTTGTACACGAGGTGGCATTCGAGGTTCAAGTACACGTAATCCAGCTACTGGTCGAATGCCAATCCATGGCCAGACTGCCATGACATAGAGCGCAGTCTCCGTAAAATCGTAAGTCTGCGAAGTAGCACTGTGGTCCACCGTCTCTTCAGCCTTCTTCGTCACCCTGCAGTTGTCTTAAGTGTGATTGTTCTCACCACCAACTCCATCTTCTGTTCGTTCACCATGTGCCATACTGGTCTTCCCGAAATCAGTCTTGACCATGAGGATCACCATCAACAGGGTCACAGCCATGCTGCAAGCTATTCCGATTGCGATCACGGAACCTGGATTTGGTCTTTGAGACACAATCCTCATACCCTCAATCATGGTGATTTCATCAGCTGCAATCACCATTGGAAGCACTCTCCGAGCAGTCCAAGCTGTTCCTTGCCTGCAGCACTGGAGCCTTGCAATTCGTCCTGTCGCAAACACGCATAGTGTAAGATAACATCTTGGCTCCTAAACTGCTCATAGCCTTGGTTGCAAGATCTAGTGGAAAAACTTTGCCGGAATTGGTCTCAGGTCAAGCATGTTACTTGCATCCGTAGGTGCGCAATGTCCAAGTGCCTGAGTCGAGCTAAACCAGCTCGATCTAAGAGTGACCTGCACGGTACGAGATGGCCACATAGGCTCCTTCTTGGAAGGAGAACAGACTCCCATGAACTTCGCTTTCACACGAAGAAAGAGAGATGTTCTTAGCCTCTTGTTGCCAATGTAAATAGCATTGCCACATCAGATACATAACTGAAGCGCTTATGCTTCTGCGGCCAGGTTCAGAGGTGCAAGAAGCATCTGACATTGATTCAACCAAATGGTTTCCTCCAAACGGATTGTCCCTCTCAGGGACTGCGTGCCCTGGCCAGCGTTGCTCAGCTGTCCTGGCAGGATTGCAAGCACCCAAGGGAATGCCTCTGCGTGGGTACCCTTGAGATAACGAGCCACTTGCTTGAGGAGATGCCACTCTTGCTCTGTACGGCTTGACGTTTTCGCTGAGAGCACCTGGATCGCATACAGGCACTCCTTGGACGATCTGGTCCCAGTAACACAGAAAACCATAAATTTGATGCCTCTCAGGCTCCAGAGGCTTGACATTCTTGAGAGGACTCATCGGATGTGTTCAATTTCTGGAGTTCTCAACACCAACCAAACGAATCAATTTCTCGACATGCTCTGTATCTTGCTCAGCAGGGTACATCCATACAATCCTGTGAACTTCCGCTTCAAGAAATGACATTCTCCATACCATGGTGCGCATGTTCAGGTGCAAACTCAAGCTTTGCTTCTTCGATGTTCATGATAAGTCTTTTGACTCGCTGTTGTAAGCCCAGCGTTTGGAGGTCATCAACACGTGTATAGAGACTTTTTAGTGCCGTCGGTTCCATGAACCGTCAGTTTCAAGAACACCTCTCAACTTCTCACGCCAGTCTCTTGCTCCGGCTCACTGCCCAAGCACTTTCTAAAGCAACTTGTATTTCACTCCATTGCTCCCAAGGATGGATGTCTTTCTCAGTTGCTTCACTGTTAAGTAAGCATCCTTGATGTCTCCACCGTGTAGACATAGGCATGGATCACGGTAGCTCGTGTCGAGCATTGGGTGTGTAGCTCTGATGGGTTGCAGATCATTCGGATTCGTAGCCCCGATGCGAGGCTTTTAACCCCATGTATAGGCGAGAAATGCGGATAGATGGGTGTCCTAGTCAAGAGAATAATTGGAGAGATAGAGATCTAGCCCACCGAAAGTGCCTTGATGCCCCCCTGGACTGGCGAAACACTCTTCTTCCGCCGGAAGCAACCATCCAGTTGGAAACTGAGGATCACACGGATCCACCTGAGACTGAGGCCTTGCTCAGTGAGTGGACGGCTCACCAGCGGCGTCAGGTCAAGTCGGAGCTTGCAAATGAGCAACAGCACCTGAATCTCGAGAAGATAGGGTTCGGATTGTTGAAGTGTTTTCACCGCCCCAGATCTCTTTCGGCATGCAAATGTGCAGCGGTTGATCGTATAACTGGTTGGGACTTCAGGACTGCCCGTTACCGGGGCCAAGCCCGCAGCTTGATTCAAGAACAGAAACCTGAACTGTCAAGCATTGCCACTCTGCGCACATTGGCCGGTGGTGATGGCCATCCCTGTCCCGAGCAACAGCATCATTATGAGGAGACCCTTAGCCCACTGTCACGTTGGTTCGAGTGCTCGAGAATGGCTGTGCCATGCCGGTGGCTCAAGATCTTCGCTCGAAAGCTCAAGTGCGAGCTGTGCGACCAAGCGACGGCCACGTCCAGCACCGCTAGCACAGATTCATCGACTGACTGTACAGCGGGTTGGTGGCAAAAGGGGTGAAACTACGTTGTGAGAAACGAACGTGTCCTGATTAGTGCATGAGACCTTTACCGTGGCAGTTGCAAATGCCGAACTGTGCAACAACTGACTGAAGCGCTTGCGGAATTGAGGAGAGTGGTCGAATACATAGGCAGGGCAGAACGCGAGGGAGTTGCGCACACTGATCACTCTAGTCGTTACCCAGTTCCCTTGAAGCAAAGGTACCTTGGGCCTCGCATCGGATGGCTGAATAACCGACAAAGATTGAAGGGTGGACAGAGATGGAGAGAGAGAGAGAGGTAGAGAACAAAAACACTGCTTCTTCGGGAGAGCAAGAACGGATCCCTTTCAAAGAGGACTGACTCGAATCGAGACCACCACGTGAGTGAAAGCCGTTGTTGACACACTTTCTTCAAGGATGGTTGCACTCATGGTTGGGTTTTTCCAAACGCAATTCTGTCACATGCACTCTTGCAGATACGTCAGTTCGGCGTCCGGAACTGATATCACGAGCGAGGATGAGGATAGGTGTCTTCGTTGGCACCTGCTCCATCCAAGCTCCAGGCGCCCCCTGTAGCAAAACGAAACGATTGGAGAGCCTCCCTAAGCCCGTGAACGAGGACCGAACACACACACACACACACACAGAGACAGTACGCGCACACACACACACAGAGAATGCGACACACAGAGACGACCGTGACCTTCAACCCACAACAACAGCCACAGCAGCAGCAACAGTAACAGCCACAGCCACAGCCACAACCACAACCACAGCCACCACAACCTACCACCATCACCACCCCCACCACAACCACAATCACAACCTCAACCTCAACCTCAACTACAACCACAACCACAACCGACCCCACCACCAGCACACCACCGGTACCACCAGCACCACCTCCACTGCCACCACTGCCGCCACCACCACCTCCCACACACCACCACCACCACCACCACCACCACCACCACCACCACCCCACCACCACCACAACGACAGCAACCACAGCAACCACCACAACCACGACAACCACAACAACCAACAACCAACAACCAACAACAAGAACAAGAACAAGCCATACTCGTGCGGGAATATCCGGTCCTATGATTGGTGGTGGTGGGTGGTGGTGGTGGTGCTGCTGCTGCTGGTGCTGGTGCTGGTGCTGGTGCCGGTGCCGGTGCCGGTGCCCGTGCCGGTGCGGCGCTGGTGCTGGTGCTGGTGCTGGTGCTGGTGCTGGTGCTGGTGCTGGTGGCTGCGGTGTCGGCGGCATTGTTCATGGAAACGAATGATAGCCACAGTGATCATGAGGATGCGGAGGAAGCAGATGATGCCCGCCACGGTGGTGGAAACGGATGACGAAAATCATGATGATCAGCATCATCTTCATAATCATGATCATCATGGATGTGAAGGTGAAGGTGGAAACGCATGCAGTACAGCGGTGGGACACCAAACAACAAGCCGCGCCCGACTCTCCGAAGAGGTCAACGGTCAGCGGAAGGCCAACACTCGCCGAAACTAGCTGCAGTCAGAAGTGAGACTCAAGCTGTCGACACTGTTAGTAGCAGTCGCGGCACGCAGCCACTGTCCATCCATCATGAAGCACTGTAGCAGCCCGAGCCTGAAACTGCAAGCTAACCACAGCGGCTAGAGCCTGTTGCTATTCAATCCGGCACCCATCCTGCCGAGATGCAAGAGGGTGTCCTTGGGTCGAGGCACAAACACTCACGCAGTTTGTCTTGTTTAACCTGGACTTGCTCGTTGCTGCCCAGGCGCCCAGCGCCGATGCTTGCTGCCGGCTGCCAGCGACCAGCCTTCCAAGCCCTGCTCATCGCACTGCACGAGGCAGTAGTGCAACTGCACGGGTCCTCGACTGATCCGCCGTTACGGCTACGTCGCTGCGCGGTTGAAGGCAAACAGTCGCAGCAGAGCTGCAAAGCGGGCGAGAGAGAGACGTGTGCTCGCATCCAGCCCGCAACACCCTCCAACTCCACGCCTTGACGCGAGGGCCCTTCTGGACTCAAGCGTGAGGGCAACCCCAGGCGTAGCTCTCTCAGCTGCTGCTCTGCGGCCCTGAGCACAGCTCGGGTTTTGCAAGGGGCTTGGCGCCAGTGGCTATGTGCAGGCGGGAATCTCCAGCACTCTCGTGATCGATCGGTAAGTCACGTCGTCCTAGACGCTGGAGTGAGAGACCGAATCTGGGCTGGGACGGCTCTCTGCTCCCAAGGAACTGGCTGCAGCTTGGCTTGGCCCAAGGCCTCAGCAAGAAGCCGCTGCTTGCGGAGCATCTACGGTCCGTGGGGCCCCGCCGGGGCCTTCGTGAGCTGAAGGGACCACTGCCAGCGCCCTGCGCTCTCGCAGGCGGCCAAGGCCTCCAGGCTGGGGTGCCGCAGTTCGCTTTTGCTCTCGTCGGCATAAGTCTTTTCAGGCTCCGGCGGCGTTGAAGGCGACGATGTCGGGAGCCACTTTGTCTCCCACCATCTTCCAGAGAAGCCGCAGTGCCTCCTGCCACATGCCTCGCCGTCTCGCCATGTCTCGCCGCCCGCCCCGCCCCTCCGAGACTGTGCCAAGGATCCCATGCGGCCAGAGGCAGTGAGGGCATTGGTGTAGGAGAACAAGTCGCAAGGCACCGCCAGCTCTCCTATGACATCCAGGTGGAACCGACGACATCTCATGGGTCACAGCATCTCAGACTCATCCAAGCGTCGCATCTCTCGAAGGAGGCGGAGCGGCTGCTGCCAGTTCTCCCTGCTTAAGCAAGCATTCATGGCGTTGTTGTAGGCCACCGGCTTTGCTGCCAGACTGCCTGCAAACTTCACTGCTTCTTCGCTGGTCTTGTCAGGTTTCTTCGTTGCAGCCGACGTGGACGTTCAGAATCCAAGCCGCGGGAGTGCATCTCCGAAAGGACATCACAAGCCCGTTCCCAATAGTGCTTGCGAGAGAAGGCGATGACCACACTGGTGTAGTCATGGACCTTGGTGCCAGCAAGAGCGTGCCAGAGCTTGTAGGCATAAGAACGCTTTATCAGAAAGAGCGGCAGGAATGCAAAGCATGCATTGGATTTTCCAAGTAACGCTGGACAAGAAGTTCTGCTTACGAAGCCTCAGAAAGAGCAGTGCGCAGTCATAGGAGCAGAGATTGGCCATCCTCCAAAGATGCGGCCAAAGTGCTGCTCCACTCCTCGCAGGATGCCCTCTTCCGTCCTGAGGGGGAAGCAAGGCCGAAGGCGCACAACTCCACAGAAAGAGAGGGAGTGCAAGCAAGCCGCAAGCAAGCTGCAAGCGTGCTGCAAGCCGAGCGTCTCCTCCCGCAACATGTCGCTCACCAAGGCACGCTGCTGGGGGTCCGAGGGCTCGCGGGAGCCTTCCATCGAACTCTCGAACTCCTCTAGAACAGGCGGTTCCTTGAGGCAGGCTTCAAGGCTCAGCTGGGCACGCTTGCGGGAGGAAGACCGGCGAGAGGCGCGCCTGGAGGTTTCCGGGGAAAGAATCATCGACGCGAGCGCTGCAAGGGCCCATGGCGCCTGTGGCAGCGCCAGCCTCTGGACGGAAGGCAAGCCTGCAGCCCCCAGTGGAATGGCCCCGCAGACCCTGCTCATGCTCCTACCGTGTCTTGGGCACACACTGGCTGTCCAAGCCTCGTCATTCCCTGCACTGCGGCTGCGGGGTTTCGGCCGGATGCAAAGTCCAGGCTTTGCCGCTGGCAGTGGGCAGCCGTCCACTGCGCGAACCTCCATCCGGCCCTAAACCTTCTGGAGGCCACTGGCCACTCACTGTGCTCTCGAGCCAAGAGAACGTCGACCCCAATCTGCCGTCAGCGAACTGCAACAAAGACTCTGGTCTTGCTGCGCCTCAACCTCATCTCCACAGCCGGAGCCTCGCAGAGCTCCCACAGAAGCAACTCAACAACAAAAGCCCCCCCCCCCCCCCCCGAAAGTCTGCGACGCGACGATCCGAAGCCGAAAACGAGGCTGAATCCGAGACCGGCACAGACTCTCGACGCGCCGTGGCCTCAGCTTCGGCCTCCCTCGCCTGCTGGCACTGAGGACCATCGGCTATAAAGTACAGAAGCTGTACCACATGATACATGACATGACATCATATAATATGTGATATGAGATGGCTTAGAGTGGGTGGGTGCGCGTGTATGTGCACGTGCATGTGAGTATGTGACTCTGTGTGTGTGTGTGTATATATATATATATATATTTTTTATTTATTGACACACATTCACTATGCAGTAAAAACATTTCATATAGTATGTTGCGGTCGAGCGTGGTCTTGCCGGCCTGATAGCTGCGGCATCGGCGGCAGCAAAAGATGCGTGCCATGTTAGAGGTCTCTCATGGCCGCCACTGCGAATCGCATGCCGCATACCCATTCAAGTTGCACCCCAGGCTGCAGTCGGAAGCATGCCTCTCTTCGCTCTCAAAAAAGCGGCTGGTAGTAGAAGACTTGCTGACAAATCATCCACCAAGCGAGCCTTTGCAATCTAACCTAAATCTCACGAGCCATATCAGCAAGGCAGGAAGCTGTGCACAGATACAACCTGCTCTCGAAAAAAACCTTTATACGAAGCCTGGAAGAGTTAGTGTGTGCAAACATGAACATGAGGCCAGTGCCAGTTGCAAACACGTGTCGAATCTCACGCTCGGCCGCTCGACATTCTTGTTGCCTTGAATTGGGTTCCGGCGTGCACAACATTGAAGGAATCATTCTGAAATTCTCATGTAAAAATACGGATGTACGCGCGCGGGTGTACGGGCGCTTCCTGAGTTTTACAGTTTTACATGCTTTTTTCATTCACCACGGTCTGTCGAGTTTTTCCAGCAGAACCACTGACAGTTTTCAACTTTGCTGCATTGGGAGATCACGATCGACCTCTGTTGCGTTTGACCTCCGATCTTGGTCCTCGGGGGTTCTGGGATTTCTGGGTGTCTTGCAAAGTCTCAGTTGAACTGCGGTAAACCTACGTCCTGGGATCCTTCCGCACTCGAGGTTGCATCCAAGGGGAACTTGAACACTCTCTCAACTTAACCAGCTGAGACTTTCGCGGCGGCTTCAAGTTGCGGAGACACCGAGTCAAGGCAGCACCAAGTCACTGGGCAGCTCCGGAGCCCTCCGGCATGGCAGCACTGTAGGCGTCCTGACGAGTTATGTCCCATCCGGCCAATGCGATTTGACCGTGCCAGATTTCGGCTGTCCAGTGACTCTCACGCCGAATCCGGCGCAGCTCCTCTGCGAAGCTTCGCAGCTTCTGCGCTTCGCGGCGTTCGGCAGCCGTCTGAACCTAGCTCTCTTGACTCTTGGTGCCGGGGTGCCCGGTCGCACAGCGAGATCCAAGGATCCAAGGGCCAAGCGCCTGCACCCTGCAAGCGGACGTCTTGTGCTCCGTAGCCTCCAAGACTAAGAGCACCGCGGACGTCTGTTTGAGGCCCCGATGGCCCGAGCCTCCGTCAGACTTTTGCCCCAGCGCCTCCACCCAGAAAACGCAGGGCTTGCATGCAGAGTGCTTGACTCGCCCAGATGCCTCCAAGCCCTCAAGGTCTTCACCGGTCGAAATGGCCATGCCCAGCAGCCAGGGTGGAATCTGCACGAGACCGGCTTGTGAGCGTGCGAATGCACTGCCCCAGCTCAGCCTTTGCACCCGCTTCTGCCAGGCACTTGACCAGATCCTTGCTCAGTCCTCAAGACGATCAACCGATCAACGCCCTGCGCCCCTTCGGCCCTCCCGGCCCTCCCGCTGAGGCCCCGTCCCTTTGCCCGAGCATTGGCGAAACCGATGGAGAGTCCAGTCCTCGAGGTTTCGTCTCCGCTCCGCTCGGCTCCGCTGCAGCTGCCGGCCCAGGGCATCCAGGGCCTGCCCAGGCGGCCCGTCCGGCCCGATCGATGCCTCGAGAGCTCGAGTAAAAACGAAAAACTCGCATGCGGCTCGGCTCGCTTGGACACCCACACGAAGTCGTCGATCCTGTCCAAAAGAGCTCGCCCCACTGCTTCTTTCTTCCACTTGTTAGACTTTCCATGAAGCGAGGATGGCCCCCGGCCTTCTTGGCAGGTCGTAGTGCACAACGCACGTGATGTCTGGGATGTCCAGACCGCGTGCTGCGACGTCTGTGGCCACCAGCACGGCCGCCGAGTCCCTCCGAAGGCTCAGAAATCTCGACTTCCCACTTCGACCTCCCGCAACCCGGCGCCTGGAGCCGGAGCTTCGGCCCTCTGCATGATGGCGGAAGAGTTGCAGGGCCTTCTCCCGAGCATCCTCCAGACATGAGAGGTCATGACATGTCATGGCGTCATGGCACAGGACACTTTCAGCTTGCAGAGCTTGCAGAGCTTGCCTGCTTCTTGTCCCCATGAATCGAGAAGACCCGGAAGCTCCAAGCTCGGACCTTCTCTTCGACGAGCCGCACCGCATCCTTTAAGAAAAGGAGGACTGGGAAGCTGGGAAGGCGAAGGCAGAGGAGCCGTCCGTCCCCGGGTCCTTTGTGTTCGCGAAGACCAGAACACTGCACGGCGTCCCCTTGTTGGCGCCGCTCTCCAAAGCGAGGAGCGTGCCCAAGAGTGCCTCGAGAGCCGCGGCTATAGCGGCGAGAGCCGCTCCTCCGAAAACCCGCGGGCCGCGTGACGCGTGCGCGCGCGCGCGAGCCTGGGCCTTGCGTGCGTCCTCGACCCAAATGACCCGCTGCTCCACCTAAGCAGAGCGGGGCAGAGAGCGGAGCTCGAGGCGCAGGGCCGGGCCCCCCGCCGTCTGAGCGGCACCTCCTACACGACCTACGGCCACGAAGGTGTAGGCATCCAAGAAATCCGCTGCGAGGTGCTGCCTCGAAGGGGGCGGCTTGCAGGCTTAGGCTGACACTGATAAAATCCTTTCAGCGCCATGACGACCACGTCAGGGCCACGACACTCCGATCCCGAAGGTGGCACTGAACATCGCCGTCCTTGGCACATTGCGCATTTCAAGCCGGCCACTTACATCCCACAATACGAACTTCGCTCACCAAACCCGTCGAGAGGCTGTCGCCCGGTCCCTGTTCGAGGCATGCGCCTGCGGGAGTTGACACGGTGTCAAAGCACCAGCGTTCACGCAACTGTGATGGGCGAGGCCTGGTCAGCAGGATACGGATCTGGTCCTCGAAGCCTTCAGCGAAGCTTGAGCTCTGCTGGGCATCTGTGCCTCTGTCGTGCCACTGAGCCCAAGCTCTGCGCCCAGGTCCAGCATCCGGTCCGCCTGCGAAGCACCGCGGCTCTCAACTCCCGGAGACGAGGCCTTCCTTCTGGTCTGCGCGCCTCGTCCAGCACGGCGGCTCGCACATCTCGGAGGACCAAATCTCCTGAGCAAAAAAGCTCCCCAGCTACTATAGTGGTACAGAACAACTCTTGGAATATCAGTGCAACGGTTTGGCTTTCGACGCCCGCGGCAGACACAAACAAACGGCTCCCGGGCATACTGCGGCGATTGGCAAGTCAGCTCTCCCCAGCCCAAAAAACTAAATGATCAGGGCGCATGGTGAAGCTTGCCAAAACATCAGCATCCAGCTTCGGCACACGTGATGATGCCTTGGTTCTGGCACATGTTCTGCGCGCGCACGCCACGCCGGAACCTGCATCCTCATCAGCCCAGGCCACGCACAAACTCTGCAGATTCAAAATACCTTTGTCTGTTGGTACCAAAATGGATGGCAGTCGGTGGCGATCTGCGTCGATCTCCTTCGGCTCCCAGTTTGCTGCAATAGTCCCAGGGCCAAAGGGCTCGTCGCTTCTGTGCCGCAGCTCCGCCCAGCCGGTCCACGTAATGCGGAGGCAACCAGGCTCCTCGGTCGGGGAGAAGTTCCCCTCTGCGATCTCCCAACAGCACGTGCAGCTATAATCGCCTCAAGGGGGCAGAGGCATGGGTCAAAAGACTGCCAACCTAGGAGTATCAGCATCACCTCAACGCTGCATCACCCGAAGGCTCAAAGCACTATTTTTTTCATAATGAAGCTCAAAGCACTATATCACCACATATTATAATGTGGATCGCATCGGGGCACCGCTACGCTCCATGTAATCGCTCTCGTGATGGTACTTTGCCAGAATCCGCCCGTCTGGAAGCAGAAGCACATGATGCGTCGACTCCATGCCGCCAAAACCTCCTCCACTGAAGGAAGTCTTGTCCTCCTTCGCCAAGTTGAGACAACACTTCATGTCCGGAAAGCCTGGTGGTGCGTCCTGAATTGCGCCAAAGTTGTGGAGCGCCTCGACGGTATCAACTTCAAGTCCAGCCAGCAGGCCCGCATCGACTCGAACGAACAGAAGATTGATGGCCTCTTCAGCGGCACGCAGCTCGGCAGAAAGATCCAAAGACTCGCTGTCTCGAAGGAGTCTGTCGAACCGCGTCGTCCCAGGCAGCCTTGCAATGATCTGTTGCCCAGTCACGGGCTCAGGAAAGTCGGCTTCAAGCAGCGTCTCCCCTGCCAGGCTTGTCACTGCTATGGCGACCATGGCCCCTCGGCGATGGGGAATTTGCAACTTTCGCTTGAGAAACACAGCTTTGGCCAGGTGATGGCGTGCTCTACTGCCCGACGAGCGTGAAGCCTCGTTGCTTGATGGCCCTGCCGAAGCCATGGGTTAGCAAATGCGAGAAGTGTACCCTCTGTCTGCGCGCAGGAAGGAAACAGCCCCGTTCTGCTCGATGTGTTTAGCACTCGCTCTCGGTTTGGGGTGAACCTAGGTCATGAGGGCTCGATGTTACAATAATTCTGCTACAATATGCCGTGGCAGCACATCGTCCCTACTGCAACTCCCTGGCCTCGAACACATGCATCCTCCAAGCGACCCGGCCTCAGAACAAGTGGAAGACTGCTAAAGATCCACACAGGCCTACCATATACCGGAACAGAAACAAACACCACTGATTCGCGCCACGCTGCACGAATAGACGTTAACAGGCAAGCAACAAGGTGTTTTGAATTTTGACACCCTGGAACTGGGCATACTGGGCTTCTGGCGTGGCGACAAGCAGGTCGGCACCTCGCGACAGCGCGTCGCGGGTATCTCGGTACGACCTCCGAGAAGCCACCCAAGCCCAAGCGTGAGTCGCAAGTGCCCAGTCCCTTCATGTCTTCGACTCTGCAAGGCTGCAAGACAAAGAAGCATCCACCACCCTAAGTTCACGATTCCTTAACCAAACCCAAGCTGAACCAACAAGCATCTCCGGAAAACTTCAAGTGCTACGGCGCTACCCAGTACGGCCTTCACCATGAAAACGAAGCCAAGCGCAAAGATCCGGAAGCTGTTAGGGACTCTCTGGGGTGCCGAGTTTCGGGCTTCTTGAAGGCTTAATTTAAGTCTCGGGCTTCTGGGATTCACACTTGCTCAGGTTCAAGAGTGCCAGCAAGATGCACTCCGCCGTAGATGGCAGCGACATGGATGGAGGTTCCAGCCACCAACCAGGATGCCTTTCAATCTGAATGCTGCGCCCAAATCCTCATCTCTACACCCTCAATCAAGGCGTCAGAACCTCGGCAAAGCTGCCTGAACACCACCGCCACCACCATCCTTCCCTCCACTCTGTGGTTCAGGTGCCTCGCCGGCGATTTGCGCAGCGAGCTCCCTTGTTGGGGCCTCAGGGTGCTAAACCCTAGGGCCACAGGACGAGTTTTTTTGGGATCTCAGCGGCCGACCAGGACCACGGCGCCCGGGCTCTTGGGTCCCCTCGGTCTGGGTCCACCTTGGCTTGGGAGAGCTCCGAGGACTCCGACTTAAGCGCAAAGATAACAATGAGGAAAAGGCATCTGTCGGCGACTTTTTAAGATGGGGCTGTGTTGAACAGCTCAGCATCAACAAAGCCGACGTCTGACATAAAGTCGAACAGCTGTGCTGCCCGAGTGGGGTTTGAATGTGCTCTGAGACTCTTCTCTCATGCCGTCTTGGGGGCTGCTAGTCATTCAAACCCAGCACTGCTCGCGGCACGTCTCGCCAACAGAGAAACAGTCGAGCACGGTGCGAGTGCTGGAACACGTCGTTCTGCATTGCAGAAACAAGCGGCCCACGATGCAAAATACTAAGCAAGAGCGCCTTGCATGTTGGGAAGTCCAGGAGTCAGGCTCATTGCATGGGCCATCATCCGTAACGCTTGCAATATCAAAATCGCAAGGTGTCCCGTCCCTGCGGCCTCTCCCTGAAGCATTTCTCGTGTCTTAGCTTTTCCTTTTCTTGCTGCTTCTTTCGATTTGCGCGGACTATGCGAATGCCAGGGCGAGCTTCCACGCAGATGGACTTGTAATCTTCAAACTTCCACCGGGGACGCCGTGCCTGCTGAAAAACAGGTCGTGTGGTCTGGCTTCTCAGGAGGACAGCCTTCTCAGTGCAAGCAAGGGCTTTCTTTTCATAGGATTATCTATCGATTCCGCCTCAAGAAAGCCAGGTCACAACCACCGATCTGCATGCAAATTCGAGGCTGTAGAAGTCTATCCAACCCCTCTTCGGGCAACACCAATCACGTGCCTGTCTGTGCACTGGGACCCCTCTCATCTCTCAAAAATGATATGTACATTGCATGAAAATCAGATTCAAAAGTTTCGAGGTAAGCTCAGCTCAACCAATTTCACTTGGCCGCATCGGCCAGTCGCGACAGCGTGCCTGAGCCAAGGCTTCGCGGATCTACGCCTACGCAGCCTTCGTTCAGAAACACGACGTCCAAGAACAGCTGGCATGCCACCTGCTATGGCATCAACTGCCCGGGCCTGAGCGACAGAGAGCACAGAAGCGGAGGAGGGCCACGTCCCCTCTTCATTTTAGGGGTTTTTATGTATTTTGTGAGACACCTCTGAGGCTCCGACCAGAACGGTACGTGACATCCGCTCGTTGGGAAGATGAACGGCATCAGATGCCTGACTGAAGGCCATCTGCACTACGTCACCTCGGCGAGGTCTGCAAAGCTCGGCCGAAAACGAATGAACGAGCACACTGAGTTTTCGTCTTTCACAACCACACAAAAGCCGAAACAGCAAAAAAGCCGCCCAGGTGCATTCCAGCTCTGCCTCGAGCAGCGGCAAGATGGCAATGGTTCCTGAGAGACAGGGAGCAGAGCAGCGGAGGAGGGGCCACGGGCCGCCCTCTTCTACCGCTCTCCATGTATTTTGTGAGACACCTCTGAGGCTCCGACCACCTTCCCTCACCGCCAGCACCGCCGACTCCTCCAACTTCCAGGCCGTCGCCACCGCGGCACGAGCTGCTCGAAACACCTCCCGGCAAGGACAAAGCAGCTGAGCCGAACTTGGCACATCTTCTTTGGGCACCTCAAACACAAGAATCGCAGTCCGAGCAAAAGCCCGACTCCCTCCGCCCCCGTTTGTCCGTCTTTTTCCCAATTTATAGGAGTTTTGCGAGCTCAGCACTCTGAGCCCTGGCCGGCCTTTACGACGTTAAGACCCAAGACGACCCGACCAAGGACTTCAAGGACTTCCAGGACTTCGGAGTTTCGTCGGATCCGGGCCTTGGACGTTGGCTTCGCCAGCCAAGACTCCTCGGACGGTTTCGCGCAGACGTCTTCGTGCAGATTTCTGGGGGGCAAACGAACCGCTTCTTGAGAGCTCAGGAGCCGAGACGGCAAGCTCTGCAATCTCCAGCTTGTTACAGCTGCGGCGCTTCGCGAACCTTGGCGCTTCTTGCGCCCAGAGCAGGGCCGGAAGGGCGAGGCTTCACCGAAGCCGAAGCTTTCGCGCCGCCGAGGCACTCGTGCTGCAGGTGCTGCTTCAGGCAGCCCACCACGTCCTCGGGCTTCTGGCCTGGAACCGGATCAGCAAAACACAAGCGAGCCAGCTGCTGACGAATGTCCGTGCTCTTACACGAGTGTGCGAAAGGCTGTGCAGGGGAGAAGTTAGTGGATTCCTAGAATCCTCAAAACCGAAATGAAAAACCGAGCTGAAACTTTCCTTGCTCCTTTTGAGCAGGCCTGGGGTGGTGCGCACGGAGACCACGCAGGATGCACGGTTGGCAATGTGCCGTCCATGTAGGTGCCTGGGGCCTCCGGGTCAGCATCCGGCATCTTCAATAAAAGCCGTCGCCTTTTGTTTGATTGGGCCCCACCTTTCCCAATCTCTGTGATGGAAATTGAGGGCTGCAGCCATGTTCTCTTCAGTGCTTCCATGCCTCAAGGTGCCAAGCACAACGAAGTCCTGGCTGCGAAAATCCCGACGTCCCGTCGCAGCCTGGATTCTGAAAGCTCTGCAGCCAACCGGGGCCGGCATGGCCATTGGGAATACCCAGTCGCTGGCAAATCTTCTCCACGGACATCCTTATCTCAGAGAGTCTGCAAAGTGCTTCTTCCTACCGCGGCACTAATGGCGCGCTCGTGCTGTGCCAAGACGCTGCTGCCCGGCCGCGGACAGGTTCACGAGGTCCTCCTCTTGGATGCTGCAGAGACCTCGGCAGCTTCATGGGAGCCTCCAGGCCCTTGGCCCTGCAGGGCCGCTCTCCGCTCTCCGCCGCTGCTCTTTTGGCTCCCGGCTTTCGGAAAGCCCAGCCACCGTGGGAACCCCGGTGGCATCGGTCAAGGAGGAGATCAAGGACATCAAGTCAAAGGTCGGCTCCGGCAGCAAGCCGCCGTTCACTCCGCTGTGCAAGTCGCGCTCCCCGCCCTGGATGGCCACCTCCAGATCCAGGACGCCTCTCATGCCATAGCCTCAGACATCGGATCATCCATGTTCATCCGGCCATCATCCGGCCCTCCGGCTTCCGGTGCGAAAGGCCACAACTGAGGCTCCCGCACAAGCACGGCCGCTCCTCGGAGAGGCGAACGGAACGCGGTGCGATAGAAACCCAACAGGAGCAAGCAAGGAGCCAGTGAAGCAAACAAGGCTCATCATCAATCCATGAGGAGTTGTTGACGATCAAGCCGACCGTCTTCCCCCGCAGCCACCCGTCGCTGCGTGCCTCTCGCACCACACGAAGCGTGTTGCTGGGGTCGCCACCTGCCGTACGAGTGGCAACTTATTCCAATGCTTTGCTGCTCTGCTGGCACAGCATGAAGCTGTCAACAGAATCTCAGGATCCGACTCTCTTCATGGCCGTCCACAATGAAGAGCACGTTAACGGGGCATTCCTCCTCCTGCCAGGAGTCAAATCTACAATCAGACCATCAGCACCCAGCCTCTGCTCGGTGTCCCGACTCCGTCGCTTCACGTCTGCATGGGCGGTTTGCTCCAGCCCACCAGGCACCAGCAAAGGCAGAAGCCTCTACCCTGGGCCCTGGCGGCCCTAGCGGCCCTAGCGGCCCTAACCCTGCTCCCGTGGTTTCTCCTGCGTGGTTTCCAGGTCAAAGCCGGCAAGGCAGAAGTCTGAGGAATCGCTGTGCTGGAGCAGCCTCCGCACCGCAAATATTTGTGCCAGCAGCGGGCCTGCGTTCAAGTCGAAGCTTGGGGTGACACCTGGTGTCTGAGATATCTGGGGTTTTTGGCCAGGGGCCGGGGGGGGCCTTTGTTGTCGCTCACCCCACGGCCGTAGAAGTATCCATCTTCCACCCGCATGGTCCAGGGATCACTGTGCCATCCCTTCCCAGCAGCAACAACATCATAGTGCGAATACCTCTCAGCAGGCATAAGACTCCGTTCTCACGAAATTTGAACCCTCAAGTGTTTCGACAAAGCTGATTGCATCTGCGTTGTATCAAGGCGCATGATCACAAGAGGCTTGTTCAGGTCCCAACCGCATCTGGCGACAACTGCCCCATTGCAAATCCGCACCTTGGGACAGGCTACAGTGAGCCTCAGGCGGAAATCACATACACTACACAAGTACAGCGCGTCATGTCGGGACGCAAGACTGTCACATACTGACAGCCTAGCCTCTGCATGTCTAATGTCTGTATGTTTGTATGCCTGTATGTCTATATGCACGTATGCACGCATGTGTAGGTGTACATGTACGCGTACATGCATGTGCATGTGCACGTGTATGCGCATGTGCGCGTGCACGTGTATGCGTATATGTATGCACCCATCTATGCATGTGCGTGTGTGTCTGCGCAAATGTATTCATGTATGTATGCCTGCATGTAGGTATGCATGTACGTCGTATGTATGGGTGTGTCTGCGCATGATGCCTGCAGGCTCCAGAGATGGAGGATGCTAAGCTGCTCTTCGGCCTAAGCGGCTGTGGCCCCGAGGAGTTCTTCGAAGCGCCGGGCGAGCCAGGAGGCCGCCTTCTGCATGTCCGGCTCATGTCGGCCTCGGCTTCCGTGCCGCTGTGCAGCTACCCCAGTACTTGGGCATTGGGGCTCTTCGGGCGGCCGGAATATATGCGCCTTTTGTGGGAAAGTCTTGTCTTGGCATCAAGCTCAGACCAGCAGCTGTCACTTGAGACCGTCTGGAAAGCGACGAACTCGCCCAGAAGGGTAACCAGCCTCTGGAACTCGACTGCGTCCTGCCACTCGGTTTGTGGTAAACAGGTACAGCACAAAAGACTGACCTTGCAGTATCATGATCATGCGCAGCAAAGTCGGCATCTGAGTGTCTTTGGAGTCCTCGTGGCCGCAGTCCTTCTTTCTGCAGAATCGGCCGCAGACACGGCTGGGCGGGGAGAGCATCGGCCGAGATGTCTTGGTGCCCGTGTTCACATCCAAGTAGGCGGCGTGGATGGTGCCTGGGGTTGGGGGCTTTGGTGCTCTCTTTGAGGCTTAGAGCTGAGCCGGGGAGCCGGAGTTGCAGCCGCCGGTCACGACCCGAAGGGCGTAGCGCCCGCCGGACGAAGAGGAGGACGACAGCCTGCAACAAAAAAAACGCCCCCCGAGCAATAAGCGAGATGAGATGCCCCGCAGCTTGGCCGTGACCGAATACGAAACGGCGCCTCATCCCGAGCGGGGAGACGGCAGCACAGCAGCTGGCGCCCGTGAGAAGCTCTCGCAAAAGGGTACCTCTCTCGGCATCCCAAAGGCGAAGGCTTCCGGCGGCATCTCCTCACAGAGCGCTCCCTCTGCCGCACGCTCACTCTCACTCTCACTCTGGAGAAGAAGACTCGCGGAGGTTCGCCCCGCTCCTGAGATCACAACGGGCGGCCCCTCGCAAGTCAGGTTCTGGTCTCCCAGCGTGGCCAACGCCAGGATGGCAGCAGCACAGCCACCTCCTGCATGGCCCAGGACAAAGGCGCACGGCATCGCATGGCTCTGATGTTTTGGCTGTCTTCTTGCGGAACTGGCCTGAGCTGAGGACGGCTTTGCTTCCGTGCTGAACTGAAGCTGCATCCCACACGCGAATGCGCCCATAGGCGTCGCCGGAGTATAGTGCCTGAGCTTGCACCGTTTTGCGACTCAGCTGGCATTGCTGTAGGAGGCTGTACGCTGGAACCCTTGCAAGTTGGGTCGCTTTCGAAGTGGCGCAAGCGGCCAGAGCAAGAACTGGCCCACCATGATTGAAGCAGCAAATCGCCTTGAGGCAAGGGACAGAGCGTGCGGATGCTGGGCTGAAGATAGAACAGCACCGCCGGCGGAACCTTGCCTTGCCCTTCTCCCAGAAAACAATGCGGCCATCTCCACCACCAGATGCCACAATGCCACTCAGGGGTTCTTGGACCACGCAATGCACGAAGCCCATGTGTCGCTGATTGCAGCTTTGCCAAAGCTCCAGCAAACTGTGGTGACCTCAAGGCAGAAGCACCAAGGCGCACATGTAATTGAGGCTGAAGGGGGCAAAGTGCTACGAAAGCGTAGAGAGCGAGGGACTAAACTTGTTCGGCCCAGGTGGGGTGTTGGGCTTCTTCTTTGCGAGGTCGATGTTGAAGGTGTAGTGCCTCTCAGAGACAGAGAGAAGAGAGTCAGCGGAGTCAACAAGATGCTCTCTGGGGCTCCGGGGGCGCCTGGTGGTCCGCGTGCGAGTCTTCGCTTGCAGGAGCTTCGTCCAGCCCTCCAGCAGCCGCAAACAGAAGAGGTTCGTGCTCTGAAAGCCCAAGATCACCTCATGGCGCTCTGCGCTGCTTCGCGACTCAGAAAATGCTCCACCTCAACCACTACACAATCAGTGCAAGTCAGAGCTGCGGTCTGCAAGCTGCCAGCGATGCTCAGAAGATGCCCCTGATTCGGTGCAAAGTGGAAGCCTTAAGCATCCACACGCCGGAGAGAGAGAAAGGTCATCTGGAGGGAGCTTCCGCGCTCTGAGGGCTGGCCAAGGTGCAGAAAAGGCAAGGCACCGTCGTATCATCATCGCTCTGCTCCTGCAACATGCCCCTCCCCCCCCTCCCTGCCCGACTTTTCTGCCTGCAGCTCGCCCTCTCAGGAGCCTCCGCGTGGAGCAGCGCCGTCACGTCCCAGACGCGCAGCTCGTTGATCGAAGTGCTGAGCAGCCTCGGCTCCGGGGGAGACGCTGCTTCTGGGAGCCTCGCAGAGCCTCGCAGAGCGAAGCCAAGGCACAAGTCTAAACTCGTCGCCTTCGGCACGCGAGAAGCCAAGATCTCCGGCTCATTCAGCTTCAGCTTGGCAGCAGCACCTTTGCAAGAGAAGGACTCTGCCACCGATACAGTACTCCCCGGCCGCCATGGTCATGGCTCCCGGCCTAGACAGCCCGCGGACATGCTTCTGCTGTGCCTTGCCGGTTGCATGAGCTCATGAGCTTGCGTGCTTTCGCAACATGCTCGAAGAGCTGTATGCTTCGAGCGACAGGTCTTCTGACTGCGTCCGGCCAAAGCTGAGGGGTCCAGCTTCAGTCGGCGAGCGCGGCGATGCCAAAGCGCTGTCTGCCGGACTCCCCAAGCTTTCCTTCAATTAAACCGGCTGAGTCCTCCCCAACAGCCAATCGTCTAGGGCAGATCTTTGCTGTCTGAGCGTCCAGTGGCGATTCATCACCACGATGCGAAGAGCCTGGTGAATCCTTTGCAGCGGCATCTGTACAATCATAAATGCCGGAGCGAGTCTGTTGTAAGGAAGGACATCCAAGTGGCATGCGAGCATGCAGTCTGTCTACGGCCCTACGGGCACCACCATAATGGCAGGAGCCACCAAAACGTAGAGAAGCAAGAGGCGTTGTCCCTTCTGATGAAGAGCAGTGAGAGGACCGGCCCACTGGCTTGGCTGTGATGACGAACCGCGAGTGCCTGGCCTCAAAGGAAGCGACACGGTGCATACTAAGCTGACTGCAACAGTAATAGCACTACCACTGCTGCAACCAATAGGAAACATGATTGTGTGAGGGAATCATGACTGGCATTCCCCAATACATAAATACTGATCGCTTCTTTACGCAATGGCGATGTCAAGGGAAACTTCTCTGCGACCTCTGGGCACTGCTGCAACAACAGGACCAGCCTTCATCGCTGTCGAAGAATCGCAGAGACCCGTCCATGGACCCAGCCACAAACAGGCTGTCTGAAAGGGTCGCGAGGCAATTCACATCTCCAGAATCCGTTGTTGCTGTAATTGACATCCAAATGTCCTCCCGGCAGAGACGGCCCCTTGCACTTCCTACAATTGAAAGGCCTTGCGCCCTCCAAGCTCGTGACATCCCGCGCACTCCTGATGGGTGTCAGGGATCTCGTTCCTGGAAGCGACTTGCTCCGGCTCCGGCCCCACACCCAGGCTGTCTATGGACCTAGAACTCGGATAATAGAGGAACCTGATTAAGAAACCATGGGTCTTTATCAGGGTTCCTTATATGGGTCTTCATAATGTTGGGGTTCTTGCCCCAGGGTTTCCTAATCAGGTTCCTACATTACCCAGAACGATGAGTCCAAGCCAAACCAACTTGAGGCTTCAGAAAGAGCTGCCACAAGTGCAGACAAGGTACAAGCCTTCCTGCGATTCGCCAAGCAAGATGTTTTTCGTTGCTTTTGGTGCAGATTCCACGCCTGCAGACCCAAAACATGCTCTCACACACACACGCACGCACACGCGCAAGAAAGCAAGACAAAGACAACAGCTCTCTACATGAATCCTGCCACGACATGAACTTCTTCCGAGCCACCCGTAAGAGCACTGAGACCCACCACCGGTCCACATTTCAGGGGAAACATCAACGTGTCAATTGCCTGGCCTCACGAGTGATGTCATCGTCACACTGCGAACAACAGCAAGAAGCGATGCTGCACCGCTGCACCGCGCAAAGCGTGTGTACAGTCATACAGGTACAAATACTTGTGTATATGTACCTGTATGTGGTGCATGCAAAGGCGTCTTTGTCTGAAAGCTCTGCCGAGCCGCCCTCTCCACGTGTGCGACCGCACAGGACGATGCTGTTGGGCGCGATTGGAAGCCACTCTTCCCGGATGTGGGTTAACGGTTCCGATGAAAGAATCGCCGTGCAGCTCTTGATATCGGCCTGAGTTCCCCGAAGCCCAAACCTGACATCCTGTGATACTTTGGGACAACGATTCAGGCGGCCACACCCTTCTTCATGCGGTAGGTCTGAGGATCATCGAGCGAAGCCACCCAACGGGAGCCAACACCTGAATGCCCAACGCGACGCACCTCTACCAAGAACCACCTTCGCATCTGTGCGGTCAAGGAGCTCAAGTACAATGTTGCGCCCAGGGGAACCTCCTGGCCCTCCTCCTGCGTCTCTGCAGGGGCCGTGCCATAGCGACAAGCCACGATGCGCTGGCCGTCCTGAAAGCGAACCACAATCGTGACTGGAAGCCTAAACCCTGGAAGTACCCCTGCTGCATGTGTAGGACACGCATATCGCAAGCTCCTACTTCGCTGCATGCCGAGCTGCAGTCACCATCAAGTTGAGCAGTGACTCCTCTGTGCGGGGCCCAGGTGCTGGTCACGTGTCGTGATGCTGGCACTGCATGCCTCGGGTCCGTATTCCGCGGCAGCTTGGGTCAGTCGAAGAACGGTCCTGCCAATGCTAGGAAGCAATAGAGTTCCGCGATGCACACTTGCAGGTCGCTTGAACATGACTGCTACCGTGCTTTTTGTGCCGTCGCTATCTGGGAAGCGTGCGAACGGCGAAGTTCCAGTTGTCCTCGAAAGGGCACCGCACATCTCGTCGGCGGAATGCTCCGCGGTTGCATCTTCGTCACTGCTCACCCCAAGCTCTGTGAGGAAGATCCCAAAAGCGACCTAGGGAGGCGAGTCGCCTCGCGTCCCGAAGCCCGTTGACTCCCCAAAAGCAAGCTACGACGGTTGAATGCAAGCGACGACTGAATCAATGCAGGAGTGGTCCAGCGTGATGCTAAATGCATACCTCGGGTCGGCGAGACTGTTCTCCTCTCCTTCTCATTTCCCCGCACTGACATCACCCATCTTCCCCTCCCAAGCTGCTCATTCAAGCCCGCCAGGAGCTGCCGTCGGATCTGCGAAAAGTTCCCGACCAGGCCGTTGTGAGCAAAGAGGAAGCCTCGGCTAAAGGCTTCGGCAAAAATCGCCGTCCACTCTCACAACTCTCTCACAACTCTCTTGCTCTGCCCCAAAAGGCCGACGCATGACGTGTACGCAAGCTACTGTAGACCAACCTGGTACGATGACGTGAAGCCTTGAACTGCCTCATGAACCCTTCTTCCGAGCGGCGGCCCGCTTTGAATGGATGGCAGGCAGCTTCGTTGACGCTTGAAGACCTCGCCAGGGATCTCACAAGTCTCTGCAGCCTCCAGGAAGGGTCTCGGCAACGTTGCAGGAGCCAAGGTCGCCACGGGCCGGCTGCACGAATGTGAGCGAAAATGAGGGGCGATCGCACCTTTTAGGGTAGCTTTTACGAGGCTCAAGACTTTCCAGCCTGAGCACACCGCACCTCCTCGGACAAGTTACGGAGATTGGGGTCGTTCCATGCCTTGCGCAGTCACCACTGAACGCAGCATATGACCCGCTGGCTTGGGATACCGGGGAGGTGGCGGGTTTCAGCGACGTGAAGACGCACGGTATCGGAGCTTGCTGAGCATACCAACCCACACCAAAACCATCGGCATTCCTCAGAACAAGTCAACGTCGCGGCTGCGCTTTGACTCGCTGCCGAACTGCAACCGCGGATCAAGCACGGCTGCTGGTATGCCATGCCTTTCAGGGCTCCGGAAGCCAGAATGACACAAAGAGAAGCGCATGTACGAGCAAACAATGCCGAAGAGGTGCTGGGTGAAACCCCTTGGGGCAAAGCACGGCGCTCTCTCGCGGCATAGCTCTGGTGCACCAAAGACATGCGCGGTCGCAGCAAGACGTCTGCAAGGAGCACCTCAGCGGCATCAGGAATCAGACCAATGACATCCAGCTCTGTCACTCTCTGAAACCTTTAGGTATAGACCTTGCTTCTCAGCATTCGGTGCGCAGGAACAACCACTCAGCAGTCCGGTACGGAGGTACCAATGACAGCCCCCACTCTCCGACAGCACCATCGCTGCTATTTCGCCCAAACACAGGACCCTCAAATCTCGAAAAGACTGCTCCTGCCAGCATCTGTAGACCCGGCAGCTGAAATAAGATACTCGGTTCAGTGAATTTCGTGCACACGTGCATGTATGTGCGCATGAATGTGCATGTGAATATCTGTAAATGTGCATGTATAAATGTGTGTGTTTATGCGCACATGCATGTGCAATCGCATGTGTGCGGGTATATGTATGCATACATACTCGCAACACACATACAGGTGCATACATACATACATTGATACATATTAGTGCATTAGTGCATACATACATACATACACCACATATATGCTATGTACCGACATACATGCCTACATACATACCTACATACCTACGTACAGACATACAGACATACATTCTTGCTTACATGCATACATACACGCACATACAGACATACATACACACATACAGAGATGATGTACATACTGCGCATGCGTACATACTAAAGACAATGCTTTTTTTTCACAAGTGTGTGTGTGTGTGTGCGTGTGCTTGTGTGCATGTGTGTGCCTTTGCAGGTATGTATGTAGGTAAGATTATGTATGTAAGCATGCATGTGTGTGAATGAGTGAGTGAGTGAGTGGGTGTGGCTGGGTATTGTGAGGCCCCAGTAGGATCAGCCGTTGCTTCCGCCCAAAGGTTAAAGCGCAAAGCTGCAGGCCGGCTCCACACGAACGCCGTGCATCATGGCAAACCCGATGCACCCTTAACCATGACAGGGCTCTCGAAACCGAACTGGAGAGGACACTAGGCAAGCCCGCCACCTGCACCTCCTAGCAGCAAAGGAAATTGCTAGGAAGGCCGGCATAAGGGCAAGACAGCATGCCATCCTCGATACCTCTGCCAGATCAAACGGCTCTTCCCGACGCAATCGCTCGCGACGGTACTGGGCCAGGTCTGGAGCGTCCCCGACAGGGAGCGGGTTGGTGGCTGCTGCCAAACATGGCTAGTGCTCTTCCCGTTGGATCCCTCCGCGGGTACTGGGCACCAAAGCATGCATGTGTGTATTTACGCAAGCGTCCGTGTCTGTGTGTCTGCACATGTGTTTATACATGATATTATATTGTAGTGTTGTTATGTTATGTTACTGTTACAATATAGTTTGGTCTACTCCATCAGATCATATCATATCATGTCATGTCATACCATACCATATAGTTATCATAGCGTGAAATATCATATCGTACGTCACATCATAACATACCATAACACATCACTTCATATCATATCATATCATATCATATCATATCATATCATATCATATCATATCATATCATATCATATCATGTACATTTACATGATATTCTGTCCATCAGACTTATAAATACCTTTTGTATGTTCTATTATTTCTACATGTGTGTAGGTATGTTTGTGTGTGGGTGTGTGGGTGTGTGTGGGTGTGTGCACGGTACGAGGTGATTGCAAGTTGTGCCAAAGCGTGCCAAGCGAGCGGGGAGCTTCGTACAAAGTTGTCCATATAGCAAGGCCCTGGTCTCACATCTTAGCTATCTGAGGACTCGTTCAGCAGGCTGCCACCAGGAATCGAAGAAAATGCAAAACATCACATGATAGCTCTGCGTCAACAGTACAAGGCACATTGTCATCGGAGATGAGAGCACACATGCGACACATAGCTGCTGCTCCCACGGAGGGCCGTTGCACGCAGAAGGCGCACGCGGCATTCAGCAGTTTGCAAAAGGCTATCAACCGGGCCTGTACACTCTACAACTAAAGTCGGTCACCGCGGTCTTGTTTGCTGAGCAAGCACAGTTTTAGATCTTGAGGCATGGCATGAAACGGCAACGCGTGCAGTCTCGTGCTTGCTTGGTTGTCTGAGCCGACAAGCAAAAAATGAACATCGCAATCGTGCGAGGGGTTGCCCACACGCGCGCCTGCGTCATGCAGCGCATCTCTACCAAACTGGTCGTGCTGGGGACCAGAACCGTCAAGGAGCAGTTGGAGCAGAGGCAGAAGATAGGCAACCTGCGACCAACTTGATGCTCTGCAAGAAATTCAGAACATGGCCCTGAATAAAACCTAAGGAGCACACTGTTTTGCCCGAGCCCGTCTGCGAGCAAACCATCACATCCTCGTCGAGAGAGTGGAGCCAAGCCCCCAACTTCGCATCCAGGCATGTCTGCATCCAAGGATAAGGGCTTCCACGGAGAGAAGCCAGGCAGAACAGCCCAGCCATGTCAAGTCCCATGGCCAGAACGAGACAAGAAATGGAAAGATAAAAAGTAGACAGTAAACACAAAACAAAGAGAACGACGGAGGGAGAGTTGTGCAAACGGCACACAGCCAGTCAGAGAGGCTCAGCCGCGCAAGCATGCGCAAGCATACCTGCAGACAAAGCGTCCTTCCCATTCAAAAGCAACGGCACTGCCCAGCTTTGCCTCGCGAAGATGTGCTTGGCTCAACTCCAAAGTGATGACTTTCACGAGGGCAGCACGAAGCCGTGGGCCTCAACAAGCCTGGCACAGGGTTTCTCAAGGCCCAGAACCCAAGGGACCGGCAGACCGGACCAGAGACGAGACTCCTTGGCCTTGGGAGACTAAGTTCTGCTCGAGGCGCTCATGCAGGGCATTCCCCCAGCTCTCGCCTTGGGGCCGCGGAAAGCCGGCAAGCCGAAACTCCAAGGCCGCGCCGCTTCGGGCCGGGGGGACCGGCCTAGCTCTTCCACGTCTGGTGCAGGACTCACTTCGACCGGGATCGCGGCCTAAAACCACAGATGCCGACCCCGCTGCTAGCAGTAGCAGATGCAGTAGATCTTAGATCCTGCTGCAAAGAAGGAACCTTGCCTGAGCTTCGAAGAAACGCGCCTGCTTCGGTCATGTTCCAAGCCTGCCGCCCCCTATCCTCCCCTTCTCACCGCCTGCTCCTTGGATCCGCGAAATTGGCCTGCAACTGGCAGCGGCTTTCCATGCTCAAGATGAAAAAGCTGAGCTGACATCTGCCTGACCCCGATCGTGCTCGAGAAGCCACAACGACCTTCGTAACTCCCACTTTGCGAGGGGACCTTGGCAAGCCGAAACTTACAAAATGTCCGGTTCCTGTCTCGCGAGGAAAGTTACGCAGGCCCACGACAGGACAACTACAGGACGCTAAGGGCGCCCGCTTGTGAGACGACTTTGGCCTCCTCTGTGCGCTTTTGGCCGGGCCTCCTCCAAACCCTGGCTCGGAACCCTAGAGAGCTGACCGAACGGAAACAAAACAAAGAAGCACCTCCCAGTTGTCGCTCCGAGCCCTGTGCAACAGCTTTAAACACGGCACACTACTCACTGCAAGGCTGGTTGCCCTGGCCTGGGTCTTCGGCGGCCATCTTGGGGAAGATCCTGAAGTCACGGCTCCGTGCCGTGAGATCTTACGGTGCTTCTTCAGGCCCACTCCTCCACTGGCTCTCGCCACCTGCGAAATGGAAGAAGCCAGCTACATATGCTTTTTGTGCAATCATGCGGAACGTGTCAAAATCCCCTAATTCTAACAGATTGTTGCATTCGACCACTGCATTCTCAACCCTGAATCGCGTATCGACTTAACCCTACGGCTCCGGCACGTCATCATGCGCCATGAGCTTTCGAACCAATTTCGACTGTGTTTCGCCTGTGTCTAAACAACACTGCCATGGGACCCAGGAACTTTCAATGCCAGCCACAACTTTTGATTCATGTTGAATGGATTTTGCTGAGATCTGCCAATGCCCCTGGTGCAGATGTCTGGTGCTGCAAAACGAACATCGTGTGCCTGCGAAGGTCGATGCGAAGAACACCACCACGGGATCAATGCGATCGCCAGTGCCAGCGGTGCATCCTCGTCGTAGAAACTGCACATAAAAGTGCGACTCGCTCTATTGAACCGGATAGCTTCTCTTATAACAATCACATCATGCACATTCAAGGACAAACCCAACGTTGACGCACACGAAAACGCAAACACTCTAACTGGTTGCGTACCCTCACTACAACTACAAAGCACAACCGAACAACTCCCAAGCTACACCATTCGTCGTGCACACATTCTGTTACAATGCCAAAACAACGGACGACCTTGGGCTTCATTGTGCGCGCGTCTTTAAGCAAATGTCGTAAGAAGCGGTCCCGGCGTAGGAAGCCGCCCAATACGGCCAACGCGAAGTTTTGAACGACCCGGCACATCAGCCACGAAACATCGAGGAGGAGGGCGCGCCGCAACCACAGCCAGCATACCGCTCCATCTACACGCCTTTTTGCGTCTGTCCATGTATCGGCTGAAGACTTCCCATGCTCGCGGACCGTTCACTAACACGGCTGCTGCTCGGCAGAACCACCAGCAGCAACTCGACGGCTGGCCGTAAGACAGCCTATCCAGCGGGAGCAGTTCTGGTGCCCCAAAAGGCCGCGCGAGCTATGCGAGAACGGCATCCAGGCGTACGGCCAGAGCGGCGCGCACGCACGTGCCTTCTTTTTGTCATGCGTCTTTTTGCGACTGCGAGCTAAGGCCAATGAAGGTCCAGGTGCCGCCGCCAACTGCAGTCTACGGCGACGGGCGCTGCACGCAGGGGCAGGGAGGCGGCTGGGCTCAGGAGCCTCCTGCCAGCGAGCGTCTGCAAGGAGCTCGTGCAGACCTGGTAGCGGGCCAGCAGCACCGAGCTCCGACTGGAGGGGCCAGAAAAGTGGCAGCGATGCTGCAACGGAGAGGAAGCGATTCCAGCGCAGAACCCAGGCGGCCTGGGCCGAGCAGCGGACCACAGCAGGGGCACTTGTTGCATGCGCCCCGGCAAGGAGGCGGCGGACAAAGGTGGTTTCCTCAGCCCAGCGTCCGCCCACCTCGAGCCCGAAAATGACGAGGCGACAGCGCCGGCTACGGTCGATCTCGGTGTACTTTTTTTCCCCCCCAAACACACCTTTTTGCTGTTCGCGCTGTCTGGCGCCCAAATCCAGGGCCCAGCTACGGAAAGGCAGCAGGTTGGTGAGGAGGGGGGGATCTCCGTCGACATTGGCGGCCCCAGAAACCGGCAGGGAGAGGAGGCTGCTCGCGAAGGCATGGGCAGCGGCACATGCGAGCAGGGCGGACCACCGCAGCACATAGGCAGAGATGCAGGCACTCTGCAGGGGTGGGGGAGCGGACCGGGCTCGGCAACGGGCAAGCCGCCGGTTTCTATGCCAAGCACCATTAAGCGGCAGCGTCCGGAGTTGCAGAGTTCCGGGCAAGTGCGCTCCTTCGCCCGGCGAGCGTGGCGCAAGGCAGCCCCGGCCGTGCGCCTGGCCTCACGCCGGGGCTCGCCGTTTGCTGTCAAGGGAGATACGAGGGTCGTGAAGACCAGGGCAACTTGTACACCCCCCCAGAGTGTGTTGTAAGGGAGCGACACTGAAGTCCCGAACCAAGACGTTGGTGGCAACACTAGCACCAGCTTCACGGCAAACACGTGCTGCAGCACGCTCAAGTGGAGCACCTCTCGCGCGCAAAACACCGGAGCGAGGGCATGCGGCGAGGTGATCCCCCAGAGGGTCCTGGCGACGTCTGTGGCGACAGTATGCGCCCGTGAGCGGCAGAGGGAGCCTTAGGCGTCGCAACAGCAACACCCGCAAGTGTGAAGGAGTGAGCGACAGTTCGGGAGAGGTAGGCCTGGCCGTGAAGATCCGCGCTGCGACGGGGCCTTCCTCCGAGTCCAGCAGGCTCCCGAAGGATGGAGCGGGGGAACGGGTACGCTTGCCGTCGTTTGCGCCGCGCAGCCCAACCCGGGTGGCGGTCAGCTCCGTGATGTGGGCGGCCATCTCGAGTCACCGGGCTGACGAGCGTGGCGTCAACGGCAAGTTGTACACCGTGCCAAAGCGGCAAGCAAGCCGTTGCAGACGACCTCGATGCGGCGCGCATCGTGGACCGGCACAGCAGGGTTCATGGCGGCGAGCGCGACGTTGCGCCCGACACGCGCCCCAGCTTCCTGGCAGACGCGGGCGATGGCAAGCCTGATGTGGAGCATGCAGCTCGATGGTCTCCGTACGCATTGAGCACGCCGCGGCAGGAGCAGCTGCGCGGGCCAAGCGGGAGGGGCATGCACAGGCGGCGCAAAAGCAGGACGCGGAAGTGGGCAATGAAGGCTCGGGACGCGTGAGGACAAGGTTGCGAAAGCAGCACCCGTTCAAAGCCACCATGCCCTTCCCCGCTTCGCGGATTACACGCTGCACAAGGACAGCCGGATTGGCCCTGCAAGCTTGGAGCGTTGCGGGCCAAGCCGACCGTGCCGGCCACAGCTTGCTGCACAGAGACCGAAAGCACCACAGCACAGCCCACCCGCGCCGCCCCCATGCCGAGGTGGCTGCGCCACGTGCCGCTGGCCGTGCCTGCTGAACGCCAGCCCATCAGGTCCCGAACCAGCTGCTGTGCTCCGGCGTTCCAACCCGAAAACGAGGAGCTATTGCGTGCCGCCAGCAGGTCAACTCTGAATACGATTTGCGCTGCTGCTCTGCGACCCACAAAGGATGTGGCGCAGAAACAGCGACACGCGAACGGTGGCACAGCAAAAGGCAGCATGGTTTGGGGCGGTAGTGTTGTGGCGGGCTGGCTTGGTATGCCGGCCACCCATGCGTCAGCGTATTTTGCCATGAGCTGTGTTCGAATGCCTCTGTCCACTGTAAGAAAGCACGCATGTCTGAGCGTCGAGTCACAGCAACAGCATTCGTACCGTTGCTCCAGCCTTTGCTCTTCATGCCCTAGATCTACATGTGCGCAAGCTCTCTTGGCCCGCTTTCCACACGGTACATGCTCAGAGATAAACGCTGGCCGCCGGCATCATGAAAGGCAGCAGAACGCGTTCGCGACACTTTTTTGTCGAAGCCCTAGGTGGGCGCGTTTGGTACGTTTGCCGCGCTTTTCCATTCAGTCTGGTAACATGTCTACTGTGTTTGCGGTTCTGAAATAAATTCCTTGGTAATGCATGCACATGCTACATTGCATTTCTAGTGGCAAGGACAGCTTTTTTTTTACGCGCCTCTTTTCCGCCTGCAACGTACCTGTCCCCGTATGCTGCCAGAAGCAGGCTGACTACCGTCGCTACGGCTCCGTAGGAATGTCGCTGCCAACTGCTACGAGCGCAGCGGCAAGCTGCGGATTTACGCGCAGGGAACTGATGTTAAGCGAACCACGTCACTGAAATCACCGACACTCGTTCAGCAGGAATGTTTTCCCATCAAGCGGCACAGACAATCTTGTGCTGACTAGCTCGTCTTGAGCCAGTAAGTTACAGCAATCACATTCTAATTATGGCAGTACATACTGAACTGGCTGACTTCACATGTGGGCCACAAGACCCGAGTCGATGCATAATTATGCTGTGTCAGATGCGAATGCGTGTTGTCACACATCGCCCCCTCGACGAGGGTTCACAGTACAGGTCTTTAAGACCGTGAGTCAGCTACTCATGCACATGAGACGTCACAGACGCCCATTTGCGAACGGAACTTGTGAAAGGCTTGTCGTGCCAGCGGCTTTGTATGCAAATCAGCATCGTTGTCATCTGTATCTACACGTTCTACAGTACAAGCTTCCTGAATGGCATCGCCGATGAACCCCAAACAAATGCGTTGGGTCTTCTTGAGATATCTCATCTTCCGGCTGTAGCCGTTCTTCATTGCAGCACGTGCAGCATCAGAATCTGTGAGCAGGGCACAAGGAACTGGATTGCCCACAACGGTTTCTACCACGTCCAAAATCGGCAGGAAGCTTTGCAAACATTCTGCACCGGCGACCGTCTCGGCCTCGCCAGTCGATTTTGGTGTGGACTGCTGGCGGCGCGATGCCCAATCAATGAGTGCATGCGTCGAGCCATCGGAACTGGATAGGTATACATTCCACCCTGAGGTGCTGCGGGCTGTGTCCAAACATCCCCCATGGTCGGCATCAACCAACACCTTCATCATCATGTCAGAAAGGTTGGAACGACGAAGCCTCCAGAGAATGCCATAATTTAGGGTGGACTCCAGGTACTCAGACAAACGCCTCATTCGCTTTTCAGCTGCAACCGACCATTTCGAAGCATATCGGCCTAAGAAACCCGTAGCAAACATCATATCGGGGCGTGAGGACCTAGCTAAGAAAAGCAACCCACCTAAATGTACAGCTGCGTCGGTCTGCTTCGAAGGCAAATGACCGTACTCGGACTCAAGATCTTCATCCGTCATGGGCGTGTCAACCTTTCTCAGGGGACCTTGGATGGCGCGGGCCGTTTTGTAACGCTGCAACAGCATCGCTGCATATGCCGGCTGGGCAACTGTAACGGTCACGGTCTGATGTGAAGCAAAGTTCAAACGGTACGAGGTCCCTAAAAACCGATCTATGTTGTGAACCTTTCCCATGTTAACTAAACCCATTAGGCTATGCATGTGCTTGGCTGCTTGCTTGGGTTCGCCCCCAAGAAGTACATCGTCCACATACACGGCCATGATGCAAGTTTTGTCTGGCGACAACCACTAACCCTTCTGATTGGCAATCGGCTGCCAACCATGTTTCAGCAACTGTGAACGAAGATGGGCATCCCAATCGGATCCAGCACGCGGGTGCCCGTAAAGAGCACGTATCAAGCGCACAACGGGTTCCCGCATGGATCGTGCACGCTGAGGGAAGAGATGCATCAAAGACTTGGGGATTTTCAACCATGTGGCGTTGCCGCCTAACAAGGCCTGCAAGTAAGCGGATTTCACGTCCGCTTGCAACACACAGCCACGCTTGGCACCGAAGCCCACGACAAGTCGAGCATTGTGAAGATCAACGGGCGCCGCATACATGCTGTCAACCGACCATACAACATGCCCGGCAGCATTACGAATGAAGTTTCCAGTGCACACAAGTCTGGCCTTCCAGTTTGCATCATCTAGGCTGGACTGTCCGAGCTCTTCGTAGTCCTTAATGCCTATCAGCATTTTTCCGCCAACCATTTGCGCCGATGGGTCCTTTGCACGAACAGCATCCCACTCATCCAAGGATGCCATGTCCAAAACATCATTCGATACCAGATTGTTGATTTCACCCTGCTTGGCTTTGTTAGCTGCAGGACAATCATACAAAGGATCCCACGGTTCAATGTTCTTTGTAACAAAGCCAAACACTTTGCAAGCACTCATAGCAAATGAAGCTGCAGCATGCTCACCTGATGACGCCGCTCTGTGCTAGAAGATGAAGCCTCACCAAACGATGACGGTAGCTCGGACTCTGAGCCGGGAGGAGGGTTTGCATCCACTACATCCGGAGTGGGCTCTGAAACCTCATGTGGATGGACACCGTCGGCGCCCCCACGCTCCTCCCGCGGAAGAGTGACATATTTGTGCGCTGGGGCATCAGATGGCGTCGTCTGGCGGCTCCGCTCACGCACAAGGCCACGCTGTTCATCCGGCGTGGTAGGTGCACGGTTGTCTAAACGAGGCGGGGCTTCGCCAGATTCATGTATGGAAGGGTCGAAATCTGGCCCGAACGGATGAGCTGGCGAAGGCAGGATACTGCCGGAAGAAACAACATCACCACGATCATCACCTCCGTCACTCGTTCAGCAGGAATGTTTTCCCATCAAGCGGCACAAACAATCTTGTGCTGACTAGCTCGTCTTGAGCCAGTAAGTTACAGCAATCACATTCTAATTATGGCAGTACATACTGAACTGGCTGACTTCACATGTGGGCCACAAGACCCGAGTCGATGCATAATTATGCTGTGTCAGATGCGAATGCGTGTTGTCACACAAGCGACTGGAGCTCGCCGCTGGTCCGGCGAGCTCGAGCACTCGCTCGAGGGGTGGCTCATCCCCCTGACGCGGATTGTCCATGATGGCTCTCAGGTCGGGGGCATCCTCCACAGACTCGGCCTTCGCTTCGGCCTTTTGCTGCCTCTGCACCCTCTGGAATGCAGCCAAGCCGGTTTTGGAGCACTTTCGAGGGACAACGGTTCTGCGCGGCAGCACGGACTGCGGGCAGTTTGTGGCCGTGCCGAACAAGGTCTTGTATCGGCTCAGAACCAGCGCCGTGCTGGCGACGGCCCGCTGCACGGCAACTGCCAGCAAGCCCCACCAACGGCGCGACCAGCCCGCAGCGGCCGCGCGGCGGAGAGCTGGCGGAGCTCTTTGGGACCGGACGCGGATGAGCTGCTGCACGAAGGGGCCAACCTCGCTGTTCCAGCGCCCGCCGACTACCGAGCCCAGAACAACGAGCTCTTGCGGTCCTCCGCTGCTGAGCTCCGGGTATGTGCTCCGTTTGCGGCGCTCGGCTACCCTGAACACGGCCCCGTCCGTATCAGCGGCGCCCGGCTGTGGATGGATGCCCCGTCCGTGCGAGAGGTGAGACGAGAGTCGCATCGCAGCACAGTGCGCCTCCCCGCGGCGTGGCGCCGTAAACGACTAAGTTGAGCCGTCTGCGGTCGTCAGCTGGCACGGACACCTTTTTTCAGTGTGCAAAATGCATAATGGTTTCAGAACTGATGTCGTGTCAAGCATGTGTGTGTGTGTGTGCAATCATTTTTGAAAAAATTAATGTTGCGTCTTGGAACTTCAGAGTTGGAGGACGCGCATAGCTACCCTCTGGATGTTTCTTGGCCACGTCAACTCTAACTTGACGCATTGGCGGAGCTCGACCTGCAAGCCTTTGTTCCTTCATTCAAATTTTTGATGGCATGGAGCGATGCACTTCTGCTGCGAGCAAGTGATCGGCCTTGGCCTCCTTGCTTGGGAGGTTTTTGGAGCATCCCTTGGCTGGAAGCTTTGATGCAAGTGGTGTCTGCAGACTTCTGTGACATTGAGGTGGGAAAGAGATTGCAAGAAACGCTGAGATTTGGAGCAGCTGCCGCGATGATATGTGAATTTCATGCTTCGTCCCAGAAATGAGCGGTAGACCGATTGACAACGTAGTTTTGCAATAGTTAGATTGTTTTCCCTGTGCCCTTACAGGGCCGCCTTCGAGCGTTCAGACGACCTGACTATGCAGTTTTCACGGAAGATAGAAAGGGAGCATTGCCGTGGAATCCTCCCATGGCAATGGCTGCAGACCTGTCCCGCGAAGTTGCGGGTCTAACGCAATCCTCCTTCCCTGAAGTGGCAGCTGTGTTGCTCATTTTTCTTCTCGACAACAGTTGGACACGCTTTACTTTGCACATCGTAGTCTTGAAGTAGAAGTTTGTGCTCCAAGCACGCCTCCGTCCAAAACGTCCCGCTTCGGGAGTTATGTGTCAGCGGGCAAAATCAAAGAGTTTTTTGTCACTCGCGCCCGGCAGGCAGGCCAGGTTTCGGGAAGTTGCGGATTTCACGGGCTATGAGTGCACACTCGGCATATTCACGAAATTGCAGAATCAAGAGGTAACTTGATGTTACTTGGATCTTTGTCTTCCACGCACCCTGTCAAGTTCGCGACGGAGGTCCCTGTGCCGACGCGCCCTACTTTGCAGCGCCCGATGCAGCTGGTGTAGGATACAGCGTGTTAGGTTGCGTCCCAGCGCCGCGAAGGCGCGCTGGGCTGCGATTGCCGAGAGGCCGGACCAGCGCGCAACCCATGCGGTGATCGAGTGGTCTGGAGGCAGCTTGCTTTACCCGAGGGCGGCACGGGCAGTCCAGATGTCGGAGGTCGGCAATGCTGCAACAGAGGCCATCCCGAAGGGTGTTGGTGTCCTCGCTCCGGGGACGCAATTGTCGCAGGACTGTGTTGGCAATGCTGGAAGTTGCTCCATGGATGTGGAGGACGATACAGTTTTCAAAATTCTGTGTGTGCTAATGAAATGGGATGAGGGATAAGCTATGCCCGCAGGACATATTCCGTTGCAGCCTTGACATAGTTTTGGACCCTACGCCCGAGGTCGTATACTCCTTTAACGCCTAAAGAATT
This sequence comes from Symbiodinium sp. CCMP2592, assembly GCA_905221615.1. Taxonomy (NCBI): domain Eukaryota; class Dinophyceae; order Suessiales; family Symbiodiniaceae; genus Symbiodinium; species Symbiodinium sp. CCMP2592. The sequence continues at coordinate 154,705 of CAJNDT010006212.1, forward strand.
CGAAATTCCTACACCCGAAAACCGTGATTCGCAACCCCGAAACCATCAAGTCCCAAATCTTGACATATGCGGCCCCAGGTTCACTTACTCGGGCGCGTTCTCTTTCAGTGATCGCGAATGGGCCAATTATCAAATGGAGTTGGAGCGGGAGAACGAGGATTTGGAGGCTGCTTTGGCGGAACTTCAAAAGCACCAGCGCAGATCCGAACGGCTTCCGCGGACCCTGAGGCCAGTCAAGTCGAGCAGATGTCCAAAACACTCTCGTTTGCTTTTACGACAGAGGAAAGACCAAGCATGCCTTCTGTGTCTGTGTCCTCTGTGGTGGGACAAGAGCGCGAAAGGCCAGCGTGGATGCTGATTTAATCGGGCGGTCTCCGCGGACACAGTTCGATCGTCTTTCTCGCAGACGTTCCGTAATTCCTACTTCAGCCTGCAAATGCCGCTGGCCAGGGGAGGGACGTGCAGAAGCAAAAGCGTTTCGAGAAGGGATTGCAAATGCATGTCAGGTGCTTGTAGGCTGTAGTACACTTTCCGGTATGTCGTTTGTGCAGTTTTGGGTCACTGCTTATGAAGGGCAAGTTAAAGAACGAAGAGCCCAAAGGCAGCAATGGTCGGGAGAAGCACTACAACAAATGTTGTGGCGTGAACAGTGCCTTCAAGAAGTTGGGTCTGCAGTACAGCGGGCAAGCGTCCTCTTCCAATAAGAGACGAAGTCAGTCCGCCCTTCGAAGTCTGACGCAATTTTTTCTTAGAGGTTGCTCGATGGCCAAAGAAGAAGTGTCTTGCAAAACTGCAGAAGCTGGGTGGGAAGTAGGACACTGTGGTGAAAACACCAGGACTGCTGTGGAAGTGGGCGTACACGCCCTTCTAGATCTTCTGGCGTGAAAAGCGTTGTGGCAGAGCCCCCCCTTAAGGGGGGAGGGGTGGGGGGGTGGGTGACGGGGGGGGAAATAGGTGGCATACCTATTTCGATGTTTTTAATATGTTGGGGGTCTTGGGGGACTGCAGCGCAGAAGGTTGTGTGCTGAGTGGCTCAAGTTTCGGGTTGAGCGTGCGAAGGCGACCCCGAATCCACGCTAGATCCCACCTATGTATCCATGATGCTGGACTCCTTGCTGCTAGCCTACTACTAAGGTATGTATTTCTAGCCCAGCAGCTATGGCCTTGCCTAGAAGCCTTCCCCAAGCCTTCTAACCCAGGAATAAATTGGTGGGAAAAGGTGGGGGGACCGTAGCGTGCAAGAGCCTTGCGCCTCGTAGGCGACCCCCAACCCCCCGTTCGACTCCACCTATTTCTCTTTGACGCTGGACTCCTTCCTGCTAGCCTACTACTCAGGCAGGTTCTTGGAGCTAGCCTATTTCTAAAATATGTGCTGCTCGCCCAGCAGCTATGGCTTTGCCTAGAAGCCTTGTTAGCTAATAATAAATAAGTGGGAACAGGTGGGGGGGACCGTAGCGTGCAAGAGCCTTGCGCCTCGTAGGCGACCCCCAACCCCCCCTTTGACTCCACCTATTTATCCTTGATGTTGGACTCCTTGCCGCAGCCACCATCCCCAAGCCTTATAAGGTAGGTATAAATAGGTGGGAACAGGTGGGGGAACCGTAGCGTGTAAGAGGCTTGGGCCTCCTAGCGACCCCGGACCCCTCCCTGCATCAGTCCGTGCGTCTCTCCCTGCTCTCTCTCGCTCTCGCTCTCCCTCCCTCTCTCCCTCCCTATCTTTCTATCGTTCGCAGTCCATAAGTTCATATAAGGGTGACGCTGGGGATGATAATACCACTACGATACTGCCCATGCAGATAAAGGGCTGTCATGCTGCTGTTCTAATCATTTCCCACCTATTTCCTAAACCACCCCCCACTGCAGCAAAATAGGTGGCGGAAATAGGTGGCACCGGGGGTTACCCCCCCCCCCATTCTCACCATTTTAACGGGGGGGCTCTGTTGTGGCAGCAAGCTGGTGCGCAGGGTTTGGTCAGGGCAGAGTATTTGGTGAGCGTTCGCGTGGCACAGGACAGTGCCTGCCACTTGATGGCCAGGCACCCCTGCACAACAGATGTCTGCCTCGGGCTCATTCGACGTGCCTTGGCATTTTGCGAAATGAAGCACAACATCAAGCAGCAGTTCCCAGCTGGCGTCGTCGAGTGGGATGGCACCCGGTTGACAGGAACGCGGCAGAAGGAGGCTGGAACCGAAGTGCACTCAGGGAGCTTTCTGGTTGGGGCACAGATCATCTTCCAGTTGCGCCGTGTTTTTTCCACTCCCGAATCGGGAAACCAAGGTCTCAGCTCCAGGTCCTCCGGAAACGCATGCGGAGGTGGCGCCGATCATTGAGAGCAACATGGTCAAGCACAAGCACCTCGCAGCCTTAGACTCCGGAACTGCGGAAAGAGATAGGACTCGAAGCAGCAACAGCTCGTCATGGCCGTGCAGAGTACACACCGGTGGTGAAGCTGTCCAAAGCCAATCTTGCAAGTGATATTCTTCAGAACATCAAAGCAAAAAACGCACAAGCCAGATCATGCGCACTGTCCGGATCATTGGCGGTGATCAAAAGTGCGAGCGCTCAGGCAACATGACGAACTTCCAGCTACGACGTGTCAACCTGCTTGGCTGACACAGCAAAAAACACAAAAAGCATCATATTGAAGGTCTTAGTGACTTAGTGCCGTGTAGTTGAACAGTCGGCGGCCTTCGCAATTATTCTATCAGCACTCGCAGCGTATCGACAAGCAGTGCAAGATACCTGCTCGCCTTGCCAAGCTTACGTGTCTACGGCATTGTTGCAGTTGCTGGACATGCAGCAAGAGCCTGCATCTTGATGACACTCGAAGGCTTGCAAGGCACCAGAAAAAACAGCTTCAGTCGCAAGGTCCAAGTTTAAGCCTTCCAACTTCAGAGTTTCTGGTGTGGTGTCGTGACGGTTGCTGTTCAAGGTCGAACTTCAGAGTTTGCACAGTTGTGTCTTGACGGTTGCTGTTCCAGGTCGAAGTTCAGAGTTTCAGGTGTCTTGACTGTTGCTGTTCAAGGTTCCGGGTTGAGAGTTAGAGTTTCGGGTTACGACACTTGGGGGCACACCAATATGAGGTTTATCACTGTGCCCCCCACCCCACCCCCCTCCCCCCCCAAAAAAAAAGAAAGAACCAGAAGAACTCCTAGAACAAGTTGTCGTGACAATCCAAAATCGCGGCAAACGTACTAAACGCACCCTATTTCTTGGGCGCACGCGTTCCTACCGACAGTGACAGGCGGTCGCAATGCTACAACCAACACCAACTGCAGGCTACAGCAAGGGTATGCGGCACGCAGCTGAACGCTCAGGCGAGCCGCGCAGGGCCCGCCAAAAACATATTTTTCTGCATTCCATGCGGAACGCCGCTCAAGCTGCAACTTGATTTTCCACACGCAAACGTGGCACAACAGTGTTGCCGTTCCGTGGGACAACCACGTCACACCGGTTTTCAGCATCGTCGCCAAATGGCGCAGAAATGGTGTAGCTGCAGCGCAGACCGGCTTCGCAATCACGTCATCATGATGTATATCCGCCGACCCCTGCGGGCGGCGCCCGTGATATCCCGAGAGGTGTCCGCACCCACACCGCTTCCACCGCCTCCACCGCTCTGTTCAGAGAGTCTTTCTCCGCTGTAGTTGTAGGTGTTTAAAGAGTATGTAAAGGCTGCCAATGTGTGCCCGGACCTCTCCGCGCCCCCACTGCCCCCACCGTCCTCACCGCCCCCACCGCCCTCACAACCTCCACCACCGCCCTGTTTAAAGAGTCCTTCACCGCTGTATTTGTAGGTGTCAAAAAAAAAATAAGAGTATTTAAAGGCTGCCAATGTGTGCCCAGACCCCTCCGCGCCCACACCGCCCCTACCGCCACCGCCGCCCTTACTTTTACAAAGTATTTAAAGGCTGCCAATGTGTGCCCGGACCCCCCCGCGCCCCCACCCCCCCCGCCCCCACCGCCCACACCGCCCTCACCGCCCTCACCACCCCCACCACCTTCATCCCCCTCCACCGCTTTCACCGTTCCCACCGTCTCCACCGCTCTCACCGCCCGCTGTATTTGTAGGTGTTTAAAGAGTAAAGAGTATTTAAAGCCTGCCGATGTGTGCCCGGACCCCCCCGCGCCCCCACCACCCACACCGCCACCCACCGCCACACCGCCCTCCGCCCTCACCACCCCCACCACCTTCATCCCCCTCCACCGCTTTCACCGTTCCCACCGTCTCCACCGCTCTCACCGCCCGCTGTATTTGTAGGTGTTTAAAGAGTAAAGAGTATTTAAAGCCTGCCGATGTGTGCCCGGACCCCCCCGCACCCCCACCGCCCACACCGCCCCCACCGCCCACACCGCCCTCACCGCCCTCACCACCCCCACCACCTTCATCCCCCTCCACCGCTTTCACCGTTCCCACCGTCTCCACCGCTCTCACCGCCCGCTGTATTTGTAGGTGTTTAAAGAGTAAAGAGTATTTAAAGGCTGCCGATGTGTGCCCGGACCCCCCCGCGCCCCACCGCCCACACCGCCCACACCGCCCACACCGCCCCCACCGCCCACACCGCCCTCACCGCCCTCACCACCCCCACCACCTTCATCCCCCTCCACCGCTTTCACCGTTCCCACCGTCTCCACCGCTCTCACCGCCCGCTGTATTTGTAGGTGTTTAAAGAGTAAAGAGTATTTAAAGGCTGCCAATGTGTGCCCGGACCCCCCCGCGCCCACACCGCCCACACCGCCCACACCGTCCCCACCGCCCACACCGCCCCCACCGCCCACACCGCCTTCACCGCCCTCACCACCCCCACCACCTTCATCCCCCTCCACCGCTTTCACCGTTCCCACCGTCTCCACAGCTCTCACTGCCCGCTGTATTTGTAGGTGTTTAAAGAGTAAAGAGTATATTTAAAGGCTGCCAATGTGTGCCCGGACCCCCCCGCGCCCCCACCGCCCACACCGCCCCCACCGCCCACACCGCCCTCACCGCCCTCACCACCCCCACCACCTTCATCCCCCTCCACCGCTTTCACCGTTCCCACCGTCTCCACCGCTCTCACCGCCTGCTGTATTTGTAGGTGTTTAAAGAGTAAAGAGTATTTAAAGCCTGCCAATGTGTGCCCGGACCCCCCCGCGCCCCCACCGTCCGCACCGCCCACCCACACCGCCCACACCGCCCCCACCGCCCACACCGCCCTCACCGCCCTCACCACCCCCACCTCCCCCTCCACCGCTTTCACCGTTCCCACCGTCTCCACCGCTCTCACCGCCCGCTGTATTTGTAGGTGTTTAAAGAGTAAAAAATATTTAAAGGCTGCCAATGTGTGCCCGGACCCCCCCGCGCCCACACCGCCCACACCGCCCACACCCCCCACCGCCCACACCGCCCTCACCGCCCTCACCACCCCCACCACCTTCATCCCCCTCCACCGCTTTCACCGTTGCCACCGTCTCCACCGCTCTCGTAGGTGTTTAAAGAGTAAAGCGTATTTAAAAGCTGCCGATGTGTGCCCGGACCTCCCCGCGCCCCCACCGCCCACACCGCCCCCACTGCCCACACCGCCCCCACCGCCCTCACCACCCCCACCACCTTCATCCCCCTCCACCGCTTTCACCGTTCCCACCGTCTCCACCGCTCTCACCGCCCGCTGTTTTTGTAGGTGTTTAAAAAGAGTATTTAAAGGCTGCCGATGTGTGCCCGGACCCCCCCGCGCCCCCACCGCCCACACCGCCCTCACCGCCGTCACCACCCCCACCACCTTCATCCCCCTCCACCGCTTTCACCGTTCCCACCGTCTCCACCCCTCTCACCGCCCGCTGTATTTGTAGGTGTTTAAAGAGTGAGTAAAGAGTATTTAAAGGCTGCCAATGTGTGCCCGGACCCCTCCGCGCCCACACCGCCCACACCGCCCCCACCGCCCACACCGCCCACACCGCCCTCACCGCCCTCACCACCCCCACCACCTTCATCCCCCTCCACCGCTTTCACCGTTCCGCTCTCACCGCCCGCTGTATATGTAGGTGTTTAAAGAGTAAAGAGTATTTAAAGGCTGCCAATGTGTGCCCGGACCCCCGCGCGCCCACACCGCCCCCACCGCCCACACCGCCCCCACCGCCCACACCGCCCTCACCGCCCTCACCACCCCCACCACCTTCATCCCCCTCCACCGCTTTCACCGTTCCCACACCGTCTCCACCGCTCTGACCGCCCGCTGTATTTGTAGGTGTTTAAAAAGTAAAGAGTATTTAAAGGCTGCCAATGTGTGCCCGGACCCCCCCGCGCCCACACCGCCCCCACCGCCCCCACCGCCCCACCGCCCACACCGCCCACACCGCCCCCACCACCCACACCGCCCTCACCGCCCTCACCAACCACACCACCTTCATCCCCCTCCACCGCTTTCACCGTTCCCACCGTCTCCACCGCTCTGACCGCCCGCTGTATTTGTAGGTGTTTAAAAAGTAAAGAGTATTTAAAGGCTGCCAATGTGTGCCCGGACCCCCCCGCGCCCACACCGCCCCCACCGCCCCCACCGCCCCCACCGCCCCCACCGCCCACACCGCCCCACCGCCCATGCACCGCCCTCACCGCCCTCACCACCCCCACCACCTTCATCCCCCTCCACCGCTTTCACCGTTCCCACCGTCTCCACCGCTCTCACCGCCCGCTGTATTTGTAGGTGTTTAAAGAGTAAAGAGTAAAGGCTGCCAATGTGTGCCCAGACCCCCCCCGCGCCCACACCGCCCCCACCGCCCCCACCGCCCACACCGCCCACACCGCCCCCACCGCCCACACCGCCCTCACCGCCCTCACCACCCCCACCACCTTCATCGCTTTCACCGTTCCCACCGTCTCCACCGCTCTCACCGCCCGCTGTATTTGTAGGTGTTTAAAGAGTAAAGAGTACTTAAAGGCTGCCAATGTGTGCCCGGACCCCCCCGCGCCCACACCGCCCCCACCGCCCACACCGACCGCCCGCCCGCCACACCGCCCACACCGCCCCCACCGCCTACGCCCACACCGCCCCCACCACCCCGATCGCCCCCACCGCCCCCACCGCCCTCACTACCTTTATTGTCCTCACTGCCCGCCCCGGCTTTGCGATGCGCCGCCGCGCGCGCGACTTTTTTTTTGTCGTACCATCCCATGGCCACAACTGCACTGGTTCCGTATCTTAAGCATATCGAATACAGCCCTCCTGCTAAACTCGGTTTTGTGCGGATGCCTTTTGCCTCTGAGTCACAAGGTTGCTGAAACATGCGCACACAATGTCCGAGAGCTGAGCACTGCGTCAGTCCGAATACTTCGCCGCATCAGTCATGTGCTCATGCTACTCGTGCCAGTTACAAGACTTGCAGTTGGCTGCTTTCAACACCTGCTGCGTTCCTTGGATAGTCACCTCTCTTCTTTTGGGGTCGGCGGCAGTGGCGGCAGCCCATAAATCGGGCAGCGCTTCGCTGCCCTGTATGGACTGAGCTATGGCTCAGACGAATGAGCTTCGTCTGCGAAGCAGAAGCCACGACCGACAGTGCCGCCGACCCGCCCCGGACCCCGCATCATCGGACCCTCGTTTCTCCCTCGGGCCGCGCGGGGCCTGGCCCGAAGGCGTCTCGGAACGCGCACGCGTTTTGCAGCCATTCCCCGCGGTGTGGCGGGTTTCGGGGCCGCCGTGGACGACGCCAGGAGGCGAGCCGGCGAGCATCATGAGCCCTCGGGCGCCCGCAACCGGCGCCGGCGGCGCGACGTGGGCGCGAAGTCATAACTCCCAAGTTTTTGAGTGGGTTGCGGAAGCCGCCAAAGGGCGCGCATCATGAGCATCAGCGGGGTCCGGCGGACGGGGGGTGCGGGCTACATGCAGGGCCGACGGGGGCTGAGAGCCTACGATCACCCACAAGTTGCGCACTTCGGGCCTACGTTGCACTTATCTATATACCGCGGGTTTCTGACAACAGCTCGCGCTGCCCGCACCTGGGCGCAGCCCCTAAATATCCTTCCTACGGATACGATATCGCACCTGGCAACAGAACCGTATCGCACTCGCATTCCATTGCAAACCTTGGCGCAACTGCGCTACTGCTCTCTCAAACACGGTCATGTGGACCAGAAATGTTTCCCTGCCTTAAGGGACATTTGTCGGCAGCGAAAACAATCGTAGCCACAAAGCCTGCGGATCCGTCATGCCTACCGGGAAGCAGGGTGCTGGCCGTCCACACAATGCGCATGGGAGCCTTCCAATCTCCCGCGCCGCAATTTCTTCTTTGCAAAGAGCTGCCGCAGCCGCGCCAACTGCCGCGCCTGCAAATGAGCTGCTTTCTAGCTTCATAGTCTTCCGCAACATGGTTCCCGGATGTCGCTCAAGCAACTGCAGCCCCTTGCCCCCTTTCTCGATGTTACCGCCAAATCGAAAACTGCGGGGCGAGGTTGACCCCGGCGCGGGGGCAGGGTCGGTTGCAGTCAGTTCTTGTTCAACGCCTCTGCCCCCCGTAGGAGGCCCAAACTCCATTCAACGGGTCGCCCATGTTGACGACCTCACGGTCCTGACTGGACGTGTCGAAGACGGGGCAGCCAGGCGGCTCCTCAGCCTGCGGCATCGGCGCTGGAGGCGCTCGGCGCTCGAGGCCCCCAGGGGCCCCGAGGGGCCCCCGAGCTCCGAGGCTGAGCTCGGCAGCTGGCGCGCCGCTGGGTTTGTCGCCACCCCGTGGGCAAACCCTGCCATGATCGCCCATGCAATCAATCAGCAACATCGTCGTGTAGCGAGCATGCAAGGTCCTTTGCAGCCACCGACAACCGCAGGCACAAGCAGAGTAACATCGGCACCGCATCTACGAAGCACCAGTGCGTCAAACGCATCCGCTCGAGGTTTCGACAGCAGCAAACGTTGATCAAGAGCTTCGCACAGCTGCGTTGGCTCGCGGCTACCAGCATCTCCCCGCGAGAATTTGGAGCGGCTTCCGCACAACCGCGTCACACGGATATCCGAGCCACCCGAGAACACGGAATAGCTGCATCGGGCAAGAGAGAATTTTGCACAGCGGCATGGCAGCTCGGCAACACAACCAAGTTACGCCCACATTCAATTTCGCAGCACGGCAGCACATCCAACCCGCATTTGCACTTCTACAGCAAGGCTCGGCAGCACAACCCGGTCACACCGAACCACTGGCAAAATTGGCACAGAAGTACTGCAGCTCAACAGCACGAGTGCATCGTGCCCGCATTTCGCTCAGAAACCTTGTACAGCTGCATCGCAGCAGAACTCGCCAGGGCTACATTACGACGTGGCAGCACCACGTAGTTTACTTTGCATTGTCCTTCCGGGCGACAGAGGCATCACCCTGCTCCGCTCGTGTCGAGGTGGGAACGTGGGCAAACACGAAATGTCTTGCGTTGCTGCCGCTGCGACGGTCACGTTGAAGCCGTGATGGGAGGCGCCATGCGACTATGGCAGCCGTGGAGTGCTCGTGGACCCAAACGAACAGTTGAAAGACCCGGAGAGATCGGCAGCACGGCCACCAGCCCAATAAACAGCAGAGATCCAGCCAAGGCCTGCCAGCGGCCAGCACGCACGAAGCCACGGATAGGCCATGCTTCAGAGTCGGAATTTGGCGGCGCGACTTTCAGATTTTTCGGACGCGTCCTTTGGCTTTTTGCGACGCGGCCGAACTGGACTCTCAGAGACTCATGTCTTTGTGAAGCCTCAGGACAGAAAGACCGCACCGGTCACCGGCTCTCGTCGAGGTGCCGGAGCGGCCCCAAGCGCGGCTCGCGGAGGAGGGCGAGGCGCCGCGCGACGCACCTGGCAAGAAACACTCCCAAAACCTGGCCCTCCCCAAACCTTTCCCATGGCGCCCGGCCTCGCAGCCGCCCAGGAGCCGCCTTCGCCGCAGACCCAAGGCGACCTTTCGGAAGAGCACTTCAAAGCACAGCAAAGCACTGGACGTGGGCCGGGCCCCCAGGCCCCATCCTCGAAGACGGCAGTCTCGGGTGCTTCTCCTCCTCGAGGACCGGCGCTGGGAAGCTCTGGCTCTGCTCCACCCGGCCCAGGCGGCCCAGGCGGCCAAAGCGGCCAGGGCGACGGCGGGGCTGTGAGCATTTCATCTGCGCTCGGCTGGGCTCAAGAATCTTGCTCGGCTGTGTGTGGTGTAGCTCAGTCCGTGCCCCTCAGATCCCCTCAACTTCAAGATCATTGCAGACAACAGCATGCTTTCTCAAGCCAGTATTCCGTGACGACTTGATGAGGCAGTCGGCATGGTCCTCGCCTGAGCCCGCAATAGCCCGTGTCACATGCTCTCATGCCTCGACCTTCCCCTTAAGCTGTTCACCCCAATGGCTTCCCTCTCAACTCTAGGCAACAAGGCATCGCCCTTTTTTGTTGCGTCTCTTGGCCACCGAGGTCCTCCATTGCCCTCAGCGATCTAATCGCCTCGGCGGGAGGAGAGGAAGTCATCCGCAGCTTTGAAAGCAGCTCCAGTTGGGGGCGGCGCCAGTCTCTGAAATCTCCTGGCTGACTCTTTCCTTTCTGATTTTATTCCTCAGCTGCAGCTTCTGCTATGTTGGGAATTGGGACCAGAGAGGCGCATGGCATTGTGCTGACGGACTGGACCTTTCCTTGCCTCAGGACTAGTCCTGGGGAGCAGGCACCGTAGGTCGCCAGGCGGCTTCATCCTGCCACAGCCCGATATCTGTGCCGACCCGGTGCTCGTCCGCGGTGGCGGTGATGGTGGTGGTGGTGGTGGTGGTGGCGGCGGCGGTGGTGGGCGGTGGCGGTGGTGGCGGCGGCGGCGGTGGCGGTGGCGGTGGCGGTGGTGACGAAGAAGAAGACATATGTGGACGACGCATGTCGAAGACGCTGATGCTGATGCGGATGCATGCCCACAAGCCAGGAAGCACAGGCCCTGTGCATGCGCCTGGTTCGAGTCGCCTGGCTGGCCTGAAAGGAACGTCGTCGGAAAGCATCGTTTCGGGGACGAGTCCAACATCCGGCTGATTGGTCCACAGCGTCCAGTGTCTACATGTTGGTAACTTCCAGCGATGCTCACAAGCGCAGGTACCCTATGTTAAAATCACCTACGAGTACAGCATAAGGACAAGCTCCCTCTGATCTCATTCTTGGCCTTTAACTCCGAACCGGGGTAGTCGAAGCCGACTACCAAGCCTTAGTCCCCTACCCTGGCCTGCACTGGAAGCAGATCGCACGTAGTCCTGCCCCCGGCCCCGGAGCATTGCAGAGACATGGCAAAGAAAAAAGCCTTGAAGCAAAAGCTCCTACTCAGAGCGACCTGTCCTGTGGCTTGGCACCGATAGGAAGCCCAACGACTGGCAAAGGCCGCGGGGAGGCTGGGTGACGCCAGTGACAAAGCAAGTTCACACGCACACATGCAAATACACACACAAAAACACACGCATAAAGCATGCATGAATTACGCATCCTCGCTTCCTCCCTCCGTCCATCCCTCCGTCCATCCCTCCGTCCATCCATCCATCCATCCATCCATGCATGCATCCATCCATTCATCCCTCCATCCCTCCATCCCTCCATCCCTCTACCCCTCCATCCCTCCATCCATCTCTCCATGCATCCATGGATGCATGGATCCATGCAACCCATGCATGCATGCATGCATACGTACACACACACCCACGCACGCACGCACGCACGCACGCACGCACGCACGCACACACGCACCTACCTACATGCACAACCACCAATCACACCTACTTACAAACCTCACAGGAAAAATACATGCATATATGCATGCACAGATGCATGCACGCATACATACAAGTTTACTAAGATAGCCCCATTCACGCGCCTCGGGCACCCCCAGCTCGGTTTCTCGCCGGAGCTGGCGCCGGCGGCGCCACGCTTCTGCTGCCGATCGCGCCCTCAAGGGACCTGGGACTGGGACGGATATGGAGCAATGCCAATGCCCACGGCCCGACTCCCTGAAGGTCCTAAACCCTAACCCCCAAAACCCCGACTCTCCTAATCCGAAACCTGAGCCCCCTTTTTCGCTCATGAACCGTAGAGTAGGCTCTGATTCCTCTGAGCCCGCAGCACTCGAGGCGGCCGGGTGAAGTCATGAGAAAGACCAAGCCTGCCAGCACTCTTCAGGTAAGGGCCGTCAGGGTTTGGGGGGTTTCCAGGCGTGTTATGGTGGGATTTAATTACGGTTTGGCCATTTAGGCCTTGAAGCAGGAAGAGATCCTGGAAGCATCGCAAGTCGCATCACTTAGATGTCTGTCTGAAATTCATCCGGAAACGCGCGAACCTCTCTGAATCGGATGCTTTCTCCTGGTCTTCGAAGGTAGCTGTAACGACGTGCAGCCGAGGAGCCCAGAATCGACTCCTGCTGGCTGGAAGTGGGAGGAGCGGAACCGTGCAGCTTCGCTGGGCTTAAGGAGTGGAAGGGTCAAGGGTCAATGTCTCTCAAAACTGCTGCAGTACTGCAGTACTGTATTCTTTGAAATTCCCGGATTCCCTGCATCTCCCCTTCCCTTTCCGGGTCCTTTCGCTTTGCCCTTCTCACGGCCCTTCGTGCGACCCTTCTCGCCATTGTAGCCCTGGCTCGGGGCCCCCTTGGATATCCTCGGCTTCCCTGTGGCCCTTTCGGGGCCCTCCTTCTTTCCTTTGAGGCCCTCCTTCCCTAGACCCTTCCCTTTCGCCTTTCCTTTCTCCTTCCCGGCCTTCCCTTCCGGCCGGCTCTTGCCAGAGACCTCCAAGCCTGCAGAGACAGGACGTCGATGCTACCAACTCACTCTAGACAAATCCGCAGCTACCATGTCCAACCACGTGCTCCGCTCTTTTGTGACTCTCCGCGTCATGACAGCTTGATGGTGGTGGGCACACGAGCACGCGACCCACGGAAGAGTGCACACGGCCGAGCTCCGTCCCCTCGGATAATGCTTAAAGGACAGCTGGCATTCACAGGATCGCAGCCGCAATGCACAACATTTTCCCAGCAGGTCAACTTTGTGAGGACTGCCTAACGCAGGTGCGAATGTGTCGTATGCAGCTTGGTGAGGATGGCCTCAATGCTCAGCTGCGGCATGACTGTCTGGGACTCGCATTGCTCACAAATGACTTGACCTACCATTGCAAAGTCTGCAACGCCATCCTTCCCGAGGAACGCGTAGCAGGTGAGAAGGATCTCTTCCTGGAGGTGGTTTCTCAACTGTCTGGAAAGCTGGCCAGGACTTTTCGAAGCTCAAGCCGAAACTGATCCACAGAGTATCTTGGACCTTTCTTGGCCTCAGCCCTGAACTGCTTCCACTGCGAGCTCCGTCATCGGACGAAAGGACTCCACTGCCATCGATGTCGTTGACGGGCCCAGGCCGAAGCAGACCGGCTGCGGATCTGACCGGAGCCTACGTTGATGAAAGACTGTGCTCAGTGCATGCGGGAGTTGCACGGCTTCTGGATGTGTTGTCCGGCCGGCGAGGATGTGGGCCGAGACTATGATACATGTGCAGGTAGAACTCGTGCCGCACTTAGGCTTTCCAACGACTCACCAAACATCAACCGCGGAAACGACCCATAGCTTGCCACACCACCCTGTCTCGCATCAGCAGCTTGGAGTCCTTGAAAGCCTTTTGCAACTGGTCCCTGTCAACCAAACCGACCATGCTTCGCGGGCATAAGCGAATGCAGTCTGTCCCGCTTGCAAACTTTTGATCCGGTCGCTGTGCACGACCATCATCAAGCGCTCGCTTCCTCGCAGGCTGTTATGTGCTGAAGCGCGATGTTGAGCTGGTAGCGGCCCATAGTGGCTACCCAACCTTCTTGGACTACGGCAACAGACTGTCTTATGCGTCGCCCAGTGCTTCAGCGAAACCATTGCTCTGCACAAAATTCCATATCATTCAATAACAGCATGCTCCGGAACGACTTCAAGCAGCTGGTTTGCGCTGAAGCTGGGAAATCCTCGTCAGCGTACGTTTCCACACATTCTCTGAGCATGTCAACTCTGTGAGGACTGCCTTCTGAAGGTGCGAATTTGTCGTATGCAGCTGGACCTCGTATGCGCATCCCAGGTAAGCGCATGATGTACCACGAACCGCTTTAGCCCATTCGCGGTGGTGTCATCTGGCATTGTTGCCTTGTTGGGTGGCCTCGATGTTCAGTTGCGGCATGTCTTTCTTCGACTCGCATTGTTCACGAATGACTTGATCCACGAGGCCAAAGTCTGCAGCACCGTCCTTCCCGAGGAACGCATAGCAGCTTAGCAGGTGAGAAGGATCTCTTCCTGGAGGAGGGAATTCAGCGTGCGGATCTTGCGGGCCCCATCGTCGCACGACAAGCCTCCACTGCCATCGATGTCGTTGCGTAGACGGGCCCAGGCTGCAATCGAATGTTGGATGGCAATCAGGCTGGCTTTGTTACTCAGCTTCAGTGCCTCATGCTCTGGGTCAACGAGCGCCCTGGGTCATAGCTGGCCCAATTAATTCACCATAATTCACCCAATGCCGAGCTTGTGGCATTCTTCCAAGAACCGTGGAGCTCTGGCGACAGGTTCATTCTGGTAACTGGCCCAAAGTGGCTACCCAAAAGGTCAGACAGTCCACAATTGCACCTCACGGTGGCGATGACCACAGTGAATGGCTTACTGAGAATCCCTGGCGCATACTGCTTGGTTTGATCACTGCGTCAACATAACTGCACCAGCTTGTCTCTGAACGGCGGGCGAGCTTGAGAAAAACGGCTTCCACGCGAGTAGTACATCTAAGCTCTTCAAGCTGTGGAATAACCTTCATCACCATCACCATCATCATCATCCGCAACGCAACCACCGACCGGATCTTCATGAACGTCACGAATCACATCGTTGTCGTCCTCCTCATCATTTTTCACCACCATCATCAAACCCGTTGTCGTCAATATCAAGTCACGACGTCATCATGACCATCATGCAGAGTATAGCAGAGCAACAGTATCCAAGTCCGAGGAGATCCCACACGGGAGCCTGGCGGCGTTTGAAGCGCTCCGTTGGCCTTGCCCTTACCGGGGCCCTTGCCTGGAGACTGGGACCGAAAACGAGCTCTATAGGACATCAGATGCTTTAGGATATCAGGTGTATTCCGGACTCAGTCCCGAGGCTTCCAAAACTGGTTGAACCCCTCCTTGGTCGCTGACGTGTGCTAAGGTCCGGGCTGAGGGCTTTGGGCGCCAACTCCTTCGCAATGGCTTCGGCAAGTCTTCCCCGAGAAAATACTTCGATAGAGGAGCAGCCTTGTCCCAAAGGTATAGTTCGGCTCAAGACAGTCATGATCGTGGTGGAACCGGGAACTGGAAAGCAATGAGACAGGCAATGTCAGAAACGCAATGCCAGCTGCTTGCTGCTAGCTTCATGGTATCCCACTCACCATCAGAACGACAATGCCAACCCCCCCTTCCCAGGGGCCCTGTCCGAGGAACTCTGAGAGACCCAGGCTGGCCCAGATGGGGGCAACCTCAGAGCATCCGAGAAACTTTCGGTGCAGGCTCCGGTTGCTTCGGCCAGCCTGCCTGTCTCATGTCATTCTTGCGCTAAGCTTCAAAAACACTTGAAGGGACGAGGAACTGCAGGCACCCACCCTTAAGTCCGCCTTTCGATTGAACAAAACCGAACCTCGACGACGAAGGACCCTTGAATATGAAGGCAAGCTGAACGCGGGGCACCGAGCTCCGAACACACGGCGCACTCGCGCCGGCGCCCTCGGCTCCTGTCGCATTGGTCTTAACCGTTACGGCGTAGGCCGGTAGGGGCCCGCCTGGTAGGTCCACCAGGCATCTTCTTTCCAGCCTTCTTCCCAATCTTCCCAGCCTGACAGCTGGCGGGTACTTCTTCCATCTTATGGCGACTGCCAGGGAGCCCTGACCCACGTCCCAGCCATCCCAATCTGCATAGGCGTAGGCATCGTGTGTGCCATTGCCTGCAGCAAGAGCGGCTGATGTGCGATCAGCAGCGATTCTTGCTTCCTCTCTCTCTCTGTCACTCTACTGCTTGTTTCCTGTCTCCCGCTCTCTGTCTCTTGCTTGCTCTCCCTTCTTTCCTTCAGGAAAGCTTTGCTTTGCTTTGCTTGGGGCTTGGAGCGGGAGCAGTCCTCCCGTCACGCGCGGCATCTGTTCTGGATGGGCTTGGCTGTACAAGGTTGTGTACTCCTGATGTTCAGGAGTCGATTGTTGTGGTCGGGTCCCCTTTGAGAAACAAGCATACTTGACACCACACACTGGTTCCCCGATCCACATGTCGCACAGGTGCTGGCTGGGCTCCCGATCTTCTCGCAACAACAGCGTGAGGGGTAGTAAGAAGCAGTGGAAAACAGTTGACTGCATCGGATGCCCCTACGTTTCCCTGGTCCCAGCCTGTAGCCCTGCCTTAAACCGAACGGAAGCCTGAACCCCTGCGCGACACTGCCTGTGACCTTCCACTCGACCCTTAAGCCTCAGGGGTGGTCACCCGCTCTCTGTTTCTTTCGGAACAAACGTGAGCTACATCACATCACAACAGAAAGAGGGCTTGAAGACTTGAAGACCTGTGCTGGCAAAAGTGATCACTCGACAGAGTGGGGTACGAAACTAGTTGGGCTGGTGCCCCAAGTGCTTGCTGCACCCGAGCTCCTATTCCTGAAGCTCGCTCTCTTTCTTCGCCAGGCTTGAGGGGCGAGCCCGCCGCTAGGGGCAGCCCGTTGTTGGCGGGACGCACTGTATCAAGTTTGGCAGGCTAAAGCTACTGGCGTTTGGCACAGCACTGTTGGTAGGTACCTCAAGGTAGCAACAAACACTAGACCCCGACATCAAAGCGCCTAGGTTACGGTGCCATTTCCGCCCTCGAGGGGCCGAAGGACGGGTTTTCCGCACTTGGTCGTGCCTCGCCCCGCTCAACACAAGGAAACAACAACGTACAGTCAACAATTGTCAACAATATACCCCAGACAGCACCACTGTGCAGGGCTCGGCAGTGTCGGCTCACTCTTGAAGACTAGTGCTACTGACGTGGTGCACTATTTTGCGGTACCGGCCTCCCCTGCAGGAAATGCTACGCTTTGCTTTGCTTGGCTCGGGGTTTGAGGCAGGAGCAGGCTATGCTACTCTTGCTTGCACTCGGGCAGAAGGGGTCACCCCCCTCGCGCGCATGCGCGCACCGGTCTTCTTGTCTGGCCGTGAAACCCCCAGGTTGCTTGACCGAGGCTATGCTACTCTCTCTCTCTCTCTCTGGCAAACTGCCGCCGCCTTGGGCCCAGCCCGGGCCAGCTCGAACTGCGCGGGCCATCCGAGGCCAGGGGCCCGGCCCAGCTACGAGCGCATGACCAAAAGGGCCTCGAACTACTGCCGCTGCTTGCCGCTGCTTGCTTCTCTGCTACTGGGTGCTGCTGTCTGCTGTAGCCTCACTTCTCCTCTCCCACTTCCGGGTCCAATCTCTCACTTCACTCTGGCACTTCTGGGTGTGGAATCCATATGCCATACACAGCTGGAAGGCTCTTGCAGCTAGAAAAAAGGGGAAGACTAACCGGAGCCAACGGGTCGGGTCGCTGCGGGCCGCGGAGTGCTGCCGTTTTGTTGATGGCAGGATCAGGGCGGGAACTCCTCGGTGAGCTCATGCATTTTCGATTCTGGCACTGGCCCCCCTGAAGGGTCCGGTCGATGCGCCCTGAGCGCCACGGCGCCGCTTGGCGGCACTGCGGGCCTTCTGCGTTAACGCTGTTGTGAGACTCCCGTCACTCCGGAGACCCAGGCTCCGTCTGAGGCGGGTCCTGACAGGGCGCGGTGCGTCAAGATGCGGCCAGCATGGCTCAAGCCCAGTGGGCTGCAGGCGCGTCCTCCGGGTCCGCTGGAGAAGTTGGTGACTGGGGCTCCGGCTCCTGCGGCAGAGGGAGCAAAGACCGCTTCGCAGAGCAGAGCCGCTGCTCCTCGTCCACGTAGGATCTCTCGAGCTCGGTCTCCTTTCATTTTGATTCACGCGCAGAGCTGTGCTCGTAGAGGCTTGTAAACACGCAGCTGTCCTCTATGGTCACTTCTACTACGTCTTGCATATGTTGCTAGCTGCTGGCTGCAACACCTCCACAACTGAATCTTAAATGATAGTACTCCGATCGAGAGTTGGTACAAATAGCTTGACATATTATTGGCCAGCAGGGGATTGGAAGAGAGTTTCACAAGCTGGGGATTGCAAAACCCCTCATCCCCAAAAATAGCGGCGTACAGTCCGAAAGTGCTAACATGTGCCCAACCTTTCGTTTCGCCCCATACCCGAACGAAGATTCCATCACCAACAACAGATATGATCGCGAAGAATAGGGTGCATAACGGGCCGCACTTAGGTCAGTGTAAGAGTGACCACTTTATGATGCCGACACACGACCCTCTGAAACGCTGCGCTGCGCCTCGCACCGCATGCAGCGAGGGCGTGAGCGAACCCAAACTCCGAATGCCAGGATGGTGCAGGCTTGGCAGAGTCTCAGAGCCTGCGGGCTGGATGGGTCCCCATTCACCGGCGAGAAGTCCTGAGACATCCAAGCACAAGGCTCACGGCTCAAGGCTTCTTGAGCCTTTGCCGCTGCCTCGTTGTAGGACGCCTCTTCGACCTCCTCAGTGCTTGCAGAGCTTGCAGAGCTCACTGCTACCCTGCTACCCTGCTCCCCTGTAGCCGATCGGCTCCCGAGCCTGCCGATACGAAGCACTGTCCGGCGACTGCTCCAAATCCTGGCCAGGAGAGTCGCAAAAGGGGGGGGGGAGCGGGGCGGGGACTTTACCTGAGAAGCCGAGGTCCTCGTATGCAGATTGCGGCGAAAGTGGCGAGATCGGCGATTGCGGAGACTGAGTCCCCATATCCGTCTCTGTCCGTGGATCCTCGCCGCCCCGAAGCGAGCAGCGCGAACCGCAGTTCAGCGTTCAGCCCAAATCATGGCTGGGGGCACCCGAGAGGAGGATGGGTCGAGGCCCTCGAAGCCTGACTCGTCCTCTGAGGGAAACCGGCAAAGTGTGCATGTTGGAACCAAGCACCCGCACTCCGCTCCTCGCCCAGCTCGGCCTCTTCGTCGAGCTCCGGCTCCTTCACGGCTCTGCACCCTCAAGGAATCTGATCCCCTCCTCTGTCGTCTCTCCTCGGACTGCTCGGGCTGCTCGAGAGCCCAGGGCTTGAAGGCATCCTGCGCCGGCAAAGATGCCACCGCGGAAAAGCCGCACAAGGCGCAGAGCGAGCCGCAGAGCCGCAGCCGCACCTGGTAGGCCTCCGCGAAGGACATCTTTTCCACCTGCTCCCCATCTCGCGCGGCCGATGACGTCATGACGCTCCCCCATGCAACCGGCCCTGCCCTGCCCGGCAACCTCCTGCTGGATCGAGTCGATGGCCAGCACCTCCGGGCTCGAGAGGAAGTCCTGAAGCTCCTGGCCAAGTCCACGCATCGAAGCCCACGCAGCCCGGTGCACTTCGCAGCGCCCTGGCCCGCGCCTGCGTGGACTTCTGCGCCTCCTGCGCCTCGTGCTCGGCGTCTGCGGCAGAGGCCCGGGCAGTGCTGAGCTCCTGCAAGGCGAATCGTGAAAAAAAAACCTACGGCCTCTAAATGAGCAATTGAGATGAAGATCTCCTCCTCCATGCTGGGCATTTCACGGCCTGCTCAAATCGACATGAGCAGTCGAGGCAGACCTTGAACCTCGCTGCAACCCCAGCTCTCCCCGTTGCGACGCCTCTCTCGTTGATGGCCTGCGTTAGCCACTCACCCGTCCTGGCCGAGGCGTCTCAGCGGGACTCTTATGACTCCGAAGCAGTTGAGCGGTGTGCCTCAGGTCCAGGGTGTGGAGCTCTTTGCCTAGGGCACGGGGAAGCTTCAAACACGCGAACTGCGAAGTCCCTTTGTCTCAGCCCTGCTTTTGGGGGCTTTGCGGGGAGGCCTCGGTGCCTGAAACACTTGGCTCTCCGACCAAACCGATCAATACGGGCACCAATGGCACGCCGCTGCTGTCGAGCCTCCCATGATGGGGACCAAAGACTCTCAAAGCACTCTGAAGCTCCACAGCTCGACTCCTGCGAAACCACACGCATTACAAACAGGAGCTACACATGACCTATCAGGCTCTTTTGTGCTTCTAGGCACCATGACAGTGGTGAGAACAGAACAGCAGAAGCTTTAGCGGCCGTTCTTAGAGTCTTAGAGCAGAACCCCACATGTCAACTCTGTGAAGTCTCGGCGGCATGTCCTTCTTCTTGTCGCACTGTTCGCGAATGAATTGACTCACCAATCCAGGGTTCTGCAACGGCATCCCAAGGCCCAGGAACACGTGGCAGGTGCGAAAATCTCCTGGAGGAGGGAATGGAGCGGGCAGCGGCGTGGAGGAGGGAAGCTCCGGCCATTCATCCACCACAGTGTAGCTCGCTTTCAACAGGAAGAATTGCCGAGCAAGGGCTGTCACGCCACTCGGCGAAGATCTCGTAGCATCCAGACAGGCCTTTTGACTTGCTTTGAAGAAAAAGAGCTGCGGAAACTTCCAGCGCTTGTACCAAGGCGTAGCAGTCGACGAAGATCTCGTAGCATCCAGACTTCCTTGAAGTCGTTCGATCCCAAGGAAATGTTCAGTGGCCGGCTGCCAAAGCTGAATGATGCCAGGATGGCGGGCGAGCTTGAGACAAAACCGCGAGTTGCACATCGAAACAGGTCAACTCTGTGATGACTGCCTTCTGCAAGTGCGAATGTGTCGTATGTAGTTTGGTAAGGATTCCTCAATGCTCAACTGCGGCATGTCTTCCTTGGACTCGCATTGCTCACGAATGACTTGATCTACCATTCCACAGTCTGCAACACCATCCTTCCCAAGGAAAATTCGTAGGAGGTGCAAAGGATCGAAAGATCCCGGTTCCAAAGTTCCAAATCCAGATGTTTCGAGTCGAAAGCTCCTTGTGCCGAAGCATATGGGAGTTTCATGGAGTTTCCAACATAGGGGACCCTAATATAGTCCCCTAAACAGTAGCATCCTTATTACAAGGACCCCTAACTTCCGGAAACTCCCATATGCCATTCGACAACGGGCTCCAAGTCGGCCTCGAGCGTTCGGCCTCGACTCGCATGGCTCACGAATGACATCGAATACACCAGTCCAAGGTCCGCAACACCGGTCTTCCCGAGGGGCGCATAGCAGCTTAGCAGGACGGTGCCACGCTTCGCTCATTTTGACTCTGCGCATCGTGACGGTAACTGCAGGCACACAGCCCGCAGGACAGTGGTGCACCATTGGCTTGCGGAGTTCACACAAAGTCTGCCTTTTTGGACTACGGTAACAGACTGTCTTATGCGTCGCCCCGCGCTTCAGCGAAACCACTGCTCTGCACAAAGTTCCAGGGTCTAGTCTTCATATCTGATCATGAGAAGCGACTCGAATATGGGGGACCTCACGTGGTCATATCATTCAATAACAGCATGCTCCGGAACGACTTCAAGCAGCTGGTTTGCGCTGAAGCTGGGAAATCCTCGTCAGAGTACGTTTCCACACATTCTCTGAGCATGTCAACTCCGTGAGGACTGCCTTCCGAAGCAACTGCAAGTCAGTAGGGCCAGAAACTTCTGCACTATTCTCCAAGTGCCAGACTCCTGTCTATAAGGCCTGCTCCAAAGTGTCTTGAGGCTTCCTTGATGATGGCCTCGCCATCAGCGGAGAGCGGTTTTCCCGCTTCCCCCTGGTCGTCCCACCACTCTCCGTGCTGCGGCTGCAAATGTGTCGTATGCAGCTTGGTCAGGAGGGCCTCGATGTTCAGTTGCGGCATGTCTGCGGAACTTGCGGGCTCCATCATGGCACGAAAGGAAAGGACTCCACTGCCATCGATGTCGTTGCGTAGACGGGCCCAGGCTGCAATCGAATGTTGGATGGCAATCAGGCTGGCTTTGTTGCTCAGCTTCACTGGGTCCACGAACTCCCTGGGTCCTCGCTGGCCCAGTTGATTCACCCGATGCCGAGCCTGTGGCATTCTTCCAAGGACCGTGGAGCTCTGGCGACAGGTTCATTCTGGTAGCTGGCCCAAAGTGGCTTCCCAAAAAGTCAGACAGTCCACAATTGCACCTCGCGGCGGCGATGACCACAGTGAATGGTTTACTTTCCCCAAGATGCACTGAGAATCCCTGGCGCATACTGCTTGATTTGATCACTGCGTCAAAATAACTGCACCGGCTTGTCTCTGGAAGGCAGGCGAGCTTGAGAAAACAACGGCTTCCACACGAGCAGTACATCGAAGCTCTTCAGGCTGTGGAATGGCCTTCATCACCACCATCATCATCATCATCATCATCACCAAACATCATCACCATCATCAGCAACCGAACCACTGACCTTTTTGTCATCATTATCACCACCTTCATAAGGCCATTTTTGTCTCGACAGCATTAGGACTATCGTGATCAACGAAGACGACAACGAGAGAACGACATCACGACGACGACAAACTACTGCTACTCCTCCTGCCGCTGCCGCTTGCTAATAATACTGGGTGGCAGAAGAAATACGTGAGCATCTTGGAATCCCGTGCCTGCTGAAGCTGCGACATGCGGTGGGCCAATTTGTCTGTCCACTTTCCCTGCTCCTGGCCACTTTCGCACAAGGACTTTGACTGCGCTTCGGCCACCAGAACGGGCTGTTACGAACTCATTGAGCAGGGACGGCTCCAAGGGTGGCCTCCACAGCGGAGCCCAGATGCCTTGGAGCCATCGCTCCAAGAGCTGCACTCGTCGGATCAAGGAAGGAACCGGAGCGGAGCTGCAGGGCAACCAAGCGGCTTCTCGATGGTCTCCCTGCGCGCCTTCTCCTTCTGACAGGAGAAGGCTGACAGGCAGGCGCTGTTTCGTCGGCGGCAGAAGATGGCAAGAAGAGCAAGAGCTTCTTGCACTGGCGCATGAGGAGATGGGCTCCCCTCCCCACCTCCTGCACCTTCTGGTGAGCACGTCGAAACTCCTGCTCACGGCCGAAGCTCGGACGACGGAAGAGCCTGTAGCACTGTAGCCGTCCTCGTAGAGCCTCGCAAGCTCATCCAGTTGACCTCAAGACGATCTAACAGATTTGGGGGCGATTTCGGGAGAAGACGAAATTCTGAGCTGCGGGCCCTGGCACTCGTTGCGCAGCTCCTCGCATTCCTTCTCTGCGGCCTCCGCCCGAGTCCGAAGCCCCTGGCCGCAGAAGGAAGGGCTGGGAAACTCGCGCAGCAGCTCAGACTCAGAGGCTCGGCACACTTTTCTCCCGGAGGAATGGCAGAGGCCCCAGGGGGCTCGGTCTCGGAGTCTCGGCCCACCTGACAGCGGCCAACCGCCGCAACAGCACTCTGACTCTTGCAAAAGCAAGCGGGCCGCTCTTTTTTGTCACCGCCGCCGGCCGGGATCTCTCAAAGAGGCTCCAACTGAATCCGCAAACCATCTGGATCGTGGAGAACGGGTTGAGAGCGATCTTCGCTCTCCGCCGCAAGCCTGGCGGACACACGGACACCAAGGCCAGGACAAGGCACCGGCACCGCTTTCCCTTCCGCTCCTGCGCAGCTCCTCAGCTGGCAGCCGGACCACGATACCCACCAGACCCTGAGCCGCGCGGGCGCGGCTGCCGTGTCGTCGCGTGCTGCCGCCAGCACGTGCTGGCGCGTGGGCTCTTGTGTGCGCTCGGCGCCTCCTCGTCGTCAGCAGGCAGCCGCAAGCTGCCAGGCCGGTACTCCCACCTGCAAGCGCCAAGCCCAACCATACGCCACCATCGCACACACCCGCGAGCTGCGGGCCGGCACGCATGGGCCTGTGCTGCAGCTCCAAGGTGGTGTACTCGCGCTGGTAAAGCCACTCTCGGTTTTCCACGGCCTTGCAGAGAGGGCCCGGGCCCCGCGGCCCCGCTCCACTCTGACTCTCACGCAGTCAAGAGCCCGGGAACCTCAAGCTCCGCGTTGGGAGGGGTGTCGTCTGTGTATGCGAGGAAATAAAGCCTTGTTGAAATACCGCAAGCACGGTACCAGCAGTCTCAATGGAAGGCATATGCAAGTGGCGTGAAGCCGTAAGGAGCCACTTCCTGCACCGGGTGCAATTAGCTGCTCGTGCAGGCTGCTGTTGCTTCAAGCGTGCAGGCTGCGTGTGCGTGGCGTGTGCCTTGCCTGCACGGACAGCAGCTTCATTCCCATGACCCTGAGACACAGCCGCTCTTGGATCGTTTCAACGCAAAGCAGCATGAGCCCCTGGCCTCTGGTAGAAATCCAAGCTGCGCTTCGGGTCGGTGATGCGGGTGGTAATCTGCCCGATGACCTGAAACTGCCCGTAACATGAAAAAAAGGCCCTCCAGTCGCCTTCCTGTGAAGCTGACGAAGTCTTGGGCGATGATCGCTTTGTTGGCGACCTCGAGACCCAGGACGGATCACATCTAAACGAGAGCTTCTCGCATGTGCTTGTGCGCAGTTTTCAGCAATAGAGAAGCCACAAGCAAAACGACTTGAGCGGAGGAGCCGGGCGCGTCAGCCTCTCCGCCCTCTCTGCTGCACTGGACTCAAACGTCGTTTGCAGCAGCTCGATGCAAAAGCCCGCCGGATCTGCAGGAAGTTCGTGATGAATGCACGACACATACACACAGAGACACGCAGACACACACACACACACACATACCCAGTCTGAGCTGGTTGTCTCGAATCGTCATCTTTCTCTTCACGCTTCGAATTGTGCACTCTTTCTGTACCGCTTCGACAAAGGTGGTCTTCAGAGCTTCAAGATTACTGGAATGTCTTCAGATGCTCTACAACTTCTTCTACCAGCCAACTACATAGGACGAAGTACTCACAAAGCAAGTAGAACAGAAAGTAGAAGTGGGTTACACAAGTCTGTATGTAGTCTCAAGACTACATACTCACACAGATGTCTTCTTTTTGGACATCACTGCAGGTACGTCAGTCCAGCGTCCCAGACTGATTTCAGTGCCTAGTCAGAGCCTCTTCGTTGGGCAATCACTCTGACTGGGCAGATTGCCCCCCTGCATTCAACATTACTCGCTATCTCCGATGGTCTTCAAAGATGAAAAGTCTTCAAAAAGTCTCTTCCTTTGAAACAGGAATTCCACACACACCTACCCGGTCTGTGCCGGTTGACTAAGAAATCGAAGAGTGGTACTATGGTACACCTGATTTTGATTCTGATGCAGGGCGCAAGTAGCAATCTATGTATGGAGGAGCTCTAGCGCTGCTACCCGTTGCTTCAGATTGTTGATTTCGTTGGTGGTCGTCTCGATGAACTGTGCAAGCATCTCTCGGAAGTTACTATCGAGAGTCATCGAAGATGCTGGTGAGTCGGTGCCCGATTGTTCCAAAACTTCGAGAAGGGCCTGGGCCAACCATTCACGACGTGCTGCGGCGTCTTGAGGGGACTGTGCCGACGACGACGCACGAGGAGACGCTGCTTGTTCGGGAACATCTTGCTGTCGATCGCTCATGGTAAATGGACGCAAGAGGCAGCTGTCTAAACGCTGGATCAAAAACAAACGGCTGCAATTCCGAAACCGCAATCAGAACAACGAACGTTGGTTACAACAAACACTACTGAACAGGTGAGCCGTAGATTTTGTAAACTCTTTACGGCACATCCGGCTGCGTGATGGCTAACTGTGTATCCAGCAGTGCTGATTGCTGCTGCGTTGAGAAATGTGTGAGAACCTCCTGTACAAGACCTCTGAGCGTGGTCTGGGTTTCCTGTATCTTACTGCAAAGATCTGTCACTGTATTGGCAATCTCTGTCATTTCAGCCGCAAATTGGGCTTGCTGTTGAGCAAGCTCTCTGATTTGAGACTGCAACGAGTCAAGCTGACTCTGCTGAATACGCTCAGTTGAAGTAATCTGCTCAAACTGATGTCGGCAGTCTGCTCGAAGAGACTGCAACTCGCCTTGAGTGTACTGTATCCAGCGCTGAAGAGGTAAAAGCGGATCCAGTGCTGACCCGAGGATATCGGCACGTTGCATGGCAAGTCGAAGCAAAAGCCACAAGACGCTTGAGCAAGAGCTACAAACAGGTTTGTACACGTAGAAGCAACAGGCAGCAGGCAGAAGCAGACAGTTTGTCTTTTGTCCGTCTCTTTACAGGTATGGATCTTCGCGCACGTCGCTAACATGAGGCGTGAATCCACAGCTTCGGAGAGAAGCTAAATCGGCTTCAGAGAGTCTCCAAGCGGAACGAATGTGAAACGCAATGAGGATTGTTCGGGTTCCTTGCCAGGGTAAGGTAGCATGTCGTAACCTAGGATCAAAAGCAAGGAAAGGTAGCTGAACTGGTACAGCATTTCCCGGTACATCATTAAGGGTAATGGTGCCTTGTGGATGCTCAATCCAAAGGTGTCCATCTTCAAAGACAGACAAAGGAATGATATGGTTGTTGAATAAGGCATGATTGTGAGAATCACGATGCATACGAGCAACACAGTTGCGATTGATGGACACCGATGAAAAAATAAGATTCGGGACTTGCGTCCGAGCGATACAAACTAGCAACCGGGTGAGCCAGGGATAAACCCTCAACGCAGAATGAAGACCAGCATGAGGACCATGTATGTATGCGCCGGAGAGAAGAGATGTAGAAGGCACCGAACCACAGGCGATGTCATCCGGTTGGAAGATGGACCGATCCGAAAGCACTGAGGATGGTAACGTATCCAGTACACGATCGAAATCCGCAAAAGTAACGCGATCTTGTAGGAGTACTTCTCTGGCAACGAGGTCCGTCGAGTTAGTCGGCTCAGGTAGGGTCAGCTGCGTTGACAAGAGATTCCGTATCGACGAAACATCAAAGAAGCTGCTTGCTTCAAGATCCCCCTCGCTAGAAATGTCGAGGATGGTGTTGTGCGTGGTTGCAGTTCCCATAGATGCCGACGGAGGGCTGAGTGCTGAAGGCTCCGGAATTACGGCATTAGGATACCAAGGAAGTCGCAATACTCTGCCATCGGGTAGGCGCAGATCTAGCGACATAATGCTGAACCCAAAGACTACGAAACTACAAAGGTAACAGAAAGGCATCTCAAAAGGAGCACACACTATATTTTGCTAGCGAAGTAACGCTGGGTCAAAGCCCGCCTTCAAAAACAACTGTGTGAGAAATCTAAGCTGATCTACACGATCTTCAGGAGGCCAGACATGACGAAGGATGCTCAGTTTCTTCGAAGTGAAAGCAGCAAGCTTTTGATGTAGAGGTCCTGCACTTTGTGGAAGTCTGATTTTCCAGGGCTCGTCTCTGATCAGTAAGTGAAGTCTAGATTCAACAGAGATGAAGTCGAAGCCTAGGAATTCCTGGTCGGCGTCGTTAGAGATGACTTGCTCAAGCTCAACTGGCGACTCGTAAAACATATCCGAGAATAAGTGCTGCAAGGCTGAGTAATGCGAGTGATCGGCACTACAGATAAGCAACCTATTGTCCACATACCGCACGCAATAGAAATGCGGCACTCGCCGAAAGACATGCTGGTGCTCCTCCATGTAACGTTGTTCTAATAGCGATAC
Source organism: Symbiodinium sp. CCMP2592 (assembly GCA_905221615.1). NCBI lineage: Eukaryota > Dinophyceae > Suessiales > Symbiodiniaceae > Symbiodinium > Symbiodinium sp. CCMP2592. Next base: position 182,149 of record CAJNDT010006212.1, read on the forward strand.
GGTAAGGTTCGCAAGCATAGGAGAGATTTGATTGCCTATAGTTGCTCCTCGCTGTTGTCGAAAAACTTTGCCCATAACTGTGAAAACGCTGCATTCGCAACTAAGACGACAGATCGCCACAATGTCTTGTAGATACACCAAATACGTCTTCTGGGCGCCTTTGCGTGGACGACCCTTCCATACCCGTAGCTTGGAATCTTGCAAATCCAATCGAACTGAGAACACATCCTGGGTAATGTCAGCACGATGTTTGCGAACATAGCGTTGAACCACCTCACCAACACTGTCCAGTATTCGTTGCACAGGTATGGACGTAAAGAAACCAATAAGGTCTTGATTATGTACCTCAGCAGAAAAGTCATCAGGTAGCTGTTGCATAAAGGCTGTCAGCTGTCCTAACATTTGCGGCAATGTTGCAAGTCCAAACGATAAGGGACAAACATCTCGAATGAGTAGGTCCAAGACAATAGATGTGGCTCGAAACAAGCGAGCATACACAAAGAAGCTGTAGCTGATAATGGGGCGAGCCACGCGATACTGCTTCTTGCGCTTGAATAAAAGATACGCAATGGGAAGACTGCTAGTACGAAGATTGATTCCCCATTTGTACTTGTTGAGAAAAGATCTCTTGGTTGACTCCTGAAGGAAGACGCTAGCTTGGGATACATACATGTTCAGCTGCTCATAGACCTGTGTATCGCCAAAGGTGGACTTGTACACGGTCCAAGCAAAGTACGGACAAAAGATATGTGTATGTGTGATAGCATGATCTCGACCATGGACAAAGAATCCGTCAAGAATGTTGCGAAGGTAAAGAACATCTTTATACTTCAACGCAGCAAAAGACTCTTGAAGATGTTGAGACCATTCTTGCTCCACAAAATCTGCCCACATCTGAAAGGTGACATCGAACAAGCCATAATGATTGCACCACTGTTGAACTGCTTTCCATGTATCCTGTAGATAACTGGCTTTCTTGGGGTAGACTTGTGAATCGGCAGAGTACTGCAGGTAGCGCTTCAAACGTGCAGAAACATTGAGTAACGACGCTGGGCTCGCTATATGACCATCCACTGTCTCCAGGTCTGGGTGTTCCAGCTTCCACCGTCTGCAAGAACAAATAGGAGGTTGGTCCCAAGTCCAGGATGAAGCAGTTGCAAGGTTGTTGTATAATACAGAACGAAAAGAACAGTGCTTTCCTGCTACAACCGTCTTGCTGGGTAGATGAAATGGAATCAGGTAGTCTTTATACCGTAGGGTGTTGCGACGGATCCAATCTTTAACATGGGCAGCATACGTAGAATGCGCCAAAAGTGGCAAACATAGAGGCTTGCAACAGCGAGGGATAGGCAGGTTACGAAACCGTAAACACCTCTTCAGGATAGCACGAACTGCAGTACGTGGGGGATCATCAAGTAATGCTGTCATACGAAAAAGAGCAAAACAATGAAGATCGCTGACCTGAGCACTCCGTAATACGCGTTCAGCGTTGTAGCACTGCATGCCTCCCTGAGATAAAGATACCAGAAAAGACCAGCCCTCATTATGGGAAAGGCATTGAGTCTTGTAGAGTCGAAAAATGCCCAGGGTACGTAGTCGACGACGCACACGAAGCCAAAGCCTACGACCTGGAGCTGAGTAAGTTGTAGTTCCCAGTTGTGGCACAGAACGGCGCGTAGCCGACGTAGGATTCAGTTTGGCAATCCACGGCATATTCAGTTGTGGTTTCCATACATGAATCAGCATACATTCCGCAGTGCGAACATCGGTTTTAGAGCTAAAAGCACTAAAAGGAACAATAAGACTAGAAAAGAAATCCGAATGAGTATGGAAATAATGTACCATAACTTCGGTGTTGGTGAACTTGCCCTCTTGTAGTAGGCGAAGTTTGCGAATTCGAGCGTCTTGTCGTGAATGAACGGAAATAGTGGTAGAACCCACATAGACTTTCTGAGGGTCCAGCAACACACCTAGCATGTGCCATTGTCTTTTGTGCAGCGCAGGGATGACGATGATGTAGGTGGCGAACGGTTCTTCAAAAAGCCTGGCAAGTTGAAGCAGTGTGGTGCCCACAAAACGACTGGTTCGTCTTTTCCAGGTGGCCATGCTAATGGTAGAGGATGATGAATGCTGTATTGCATGTAGCCAAATGAAGGCACTAAGTACCCGAAGGGGCCTTCGAAGGCTGAAAAGCTCAGTAAAGCATTGTACAGCATGAAGAAGGGCCATTAAAGCAGCAAGATAAATGCGAGAATGAAGCCAGTCAAAGGGCATACTGCATGAGCCAATGGGGCCTAGTCAGTCAGCTACACAAGTGGCTGCGATAAGAACTTGATAAATCTCGGGCTCTTTGATCTTGGTTGCCCACTGTACCGGCAATCCGATCTGAGCACACTTGTCACGAAGCCGTTGCACAACCATAGGATCCAGTTGTGCATGAAGCTGCTGAGATAGCTCCAAGGCTTTCTCAATGGTTTGGGCCTTTTCCGGGCCCACTTTGGACTTAACATTCTTCAGCCACTTGGAGATGTTCGACTTGGCCACCCCTTGAGTAGGAATTTCATGGAAAACTCGGGAATTGATAATGGCATCAGGATCCAAAGCCTTATCCACAAGCTCTTGCGTAGGATCTGCCACTGGGGCTTGAATCGGCAATGCATTGATTGCAGCAGTTTTACTGCATAATCGCATGCGCTTGGCAGGAGGCTGATTCATGGCTGCAGGGTTAGAAGTAGAATTCTTAGCCTTTTCAGCTTCCAATTGGGCCTGAAGGTCTGCAATTCGCTGACTCTGATCTGCAAAAGACGATGAACCCGAAGCACTTCCAGCAAAAGGACGAAGCGTATCCATGATATGATTGGACAACGCAAGAGTTCTAGCTGCCTTTACCTCGTCCGAGCTCATAGAGCTCTTGATGGAGACTTTGTCTGGATTCTGTCTACAGTATTCAGCAGAAACCTCATCGAGGTCCCATCGGCTTTCTCTCACAGAACTGAGAAACTGTGACGTGAGTACAGACTCGCTAACGCGGCGTGCGATGACGACTGAAACATATTGTCCATGGCTTAACGCGCGGAGATGGTTGTTTCTCCATCCCTTCCATACTAAGTCAGTGACACGCAAATCAGCAAGCTCACGGCCTGCCAGGCGATATTTTGTTGCCCAGCTTGTAGCCGCTACGCGTCGCAACATAGTCTTACCGTAGATCTCTTTGGTGTCTAGATGAGTTTTGTCTGGCTTAAACTCATCCGGCAACCCTTCAACAAAGGGCACTCCAGTTGGGGATCCGTAGTCCCACTGTTGTTGCTCACTCCATTCACTCTTCCTCTTCTCAGGAGTTTGCCATCCCGAAGAGGTCCAGCTGTTGTTGTTGGAAGAGTGCGAATTGGATGCCCATGACGTTGATTGCCAAGTTTTCCACGACATGCTAAGCAACGACGCGCAGTTGAAAAGGGAAGACTGGGGCCCGATGCTTGAGATCACTGCAAAAACACAACAAGAAAAAGGACAAGAAAGGAAACAGAAGCATTTTGGATTCTGGCAAACCTGCTTACAAGATATACGAAGAAACTACTCCGGAGGCTCAAAGGTCTTTTCTGGCTCTCAGGACATAAGAACAATCCACTCAATCTTGGCAAGATCTACTCGAATTGCCCAACGTTTGTCGGTGGCTTTGCTACGCACTAAGCCAGCGCGAGTAGCTAAATTCAGCTCTACCCAGGTGGAAGACCAAGGGTACCTGGTGTGGCCACCGACTATGCATCCACTCAGCATTACTCCAGACTGCTGCTTCGCATGGTTGAAAAGAGCTGAACACTGCAAGACGATCTCCTCAACGGTCTGTTGTTGGTCCGTATGCTTCAACAACGAAAAGAAAGCGGAGACCGGGTAGTCCAGCGGTAAGCCCATACGGTCAGTTGCACTGGGCAATATAACTCCTGTTTTGAGTATGCCCAAGAGTCCCTGCGGACTCGTCATGTGGTAAAACTGATAATATGTTTCGCCTGTAGCACGTTGGGTGTTAGGGCCCGGGAAGTTTCTGGTGCGTAGAGCCCAGATAACTCTGCCGCTTGCAGTCGTAAAAGAGCGGCCGGATGAAACGAGGCTAGCAGGTTGGTACCCCAACGTATGCATAACACGAGAAAAGGTATCCACCACTTTGTCACGATGTTCATGAACTTGGCCATACGTTGAAAGTAACTCATGAAGCCAGCGGGGCCATCGTGTCAACTCACTCTCCGTAAACTGCTGCATGCGCTCAAACTCTTGCTGAGTAAACTGCTTGCGCTGATCCATAGTACGAAGCTTTGCAAACTCGAAAGGATAGAAGAGGCCTTTGGGAACCTGTGTGGCTGGGAGTTGTCCCAATGCCGGCCAATCGTAGTTCAGCGGTATCATACTGGCAAGCCGAATGGAGTAGGACAAGTCGTCCTCATCCGGGTTTTGCGCCGGATAGGATTTGGGCGCTCCCTTCTTGTTGTTTATGGTGTCATCCAGTACCCAGGACGACGACGCAGTACTCAAAGAGCTAGGCGGTGGTATACTAACATTGGAAGCTCTCTGCAGAAAACCTGTGATATTGCCGGCTGAAGAATGAAAAGGCGAAGACGTCGGTGCAATCACTCGAGGCATATGTCCAGCACTACCGCAGAATGTGGTGTTTGTGGTGGTGGCGATGGTTGGTGTTGGTGGGGGTGGTGGTGGTGGCGGTGGTGGTGGAGGTGGTGGAAACGGTGGAGGTGGCAATGGAGATGTAAGACTTGTGAAGTCGATGGTGGGTGGATGACTGGTATGGTGAAGTGGCGGCTGAGGGCTATCTGCTCGTAGATCTCCCGGTGGTAAATCTTGTAGTGCCAGAGTTACACTTGGCTCTGCATTCTGGGGTTCCGGGGTGCGAAAGTTTGCACCAATCCACTGAGAAGGCGGGTAGCTCTGCTGAATATTGTACGCTTCACGTGAAGGCCGCGAAACAGACTCTGAACATCTTTCTACAGCTTTGGGACCAATCCAGCGTCCCGGTGGCTCCTCAAAGGACCTGCTTCGATGACGTCTACTCCGTGAACGGCGTTCACGGTGTCTCGGTTGATCAGACAAAGCTCGAAGATGTTCCGTGGTACGAACATTGTGAGCAGCAGCTGCCGTCTCGTAAAAATGAAAGTTGAACACAGGAGCCATGGCACTCAAAACTGAAAGCCAAGTAATGTTATGTAGATGACACGTGAGAAAGTGTAACGGTGAGGTAAATGTTGATGAAACCAGGAAGATGAGAACATAACCTTGTTGACAAGCCCATGCTTCACAAGCAGAAAAATCTGTATGCCATGAGACAATCAGATCAAGTGTCTCCCGAAAAAAGCTTGCATTCGAGCTGCATGTTTTGTCGTTGCGGCAAAGTTACTCTGATCCTTGCAGGCTGAGAGCGATTAGCTAAAACTCAGCAAAGACGAATTAGCTGCAACATGCTCTACGGAGTGCGACTGCGTTTGCGCTTGCGAACTGGTGAAGCATTCTCACTCACAGAAGAGCTCACGGGAGTCTCAGCAGAAGTTGCTGTTTGAGTACATTACCAGGTCGCACAGGTTCGGGACTGTGGGAATTCGTAGAGGTGGACTTCAGATTAATCCGTAGACAGCTAGGAGCGCAATCATTCTCAAGAGATATTCATCTTGCGCATACGATGTTCATCTGCCAGAGGACTTCATATGTTTTCTGCGTCCGGATGTTTTCATCAGCTGGGAGCATTCACATCTCATCGTTCGGTAATTTTAAGCGTTAGATGTAGACTGAAGTCCACTATTCAGAAGGAAGACAGGGACTCAGGGAGTATTCATCATTCCCCCGCAGACCGAGGGGCCGGCAGCGCTTTGGCAGAATTACTACCGGGAATCACACACATACCCAGTCTGAGCTGGTTGTCTCGAATCGTCATCTTTCTCTTCACGCTTCGAATTGTGCACTCTTTCTGTACCGCTTCGACAAAGGTGGTCTTCAGAGCTTCAAAATTACTGGAATGTCTTCAGATGCTCTACAACTTCTTAGAATTGGGTTACACAAGTCCGTCTGTAGTCTCAAGACTACATGCTCACGCAGATGTCTTCTTTTCTGACATCACTGCAGGTACGTCAGTCCAGCGTCCCAGACTGATTTCAGTGCCTAGTCAGAGCCTCTTCGTTGGGCAATCACTCTGACTGGGCAGATTGCCCCCCTGCATTCAACATTACTCGCTATCTCCGATGGTCTTCAAAGATGAAAAGTCTTCAAAAAGTCTCTTCCTTAGAAACAGGAATTCCACACACACACACACAGAGGATTGAGACTCTGCCCACCCAAGAAGACAGTATAAGGCACACGGGCGACCCGCTTTGGTGCCTGCCAGGTGCTTCAGGAAGCCGATGTCCCGAAACTGGCTCCCTGGCTCCAGTCCAAGGCGTGCCTGGGGCGGCAAGAAGGAAACGGCAGAGGCTGCGAAGCTCGAGAGAGAGAGAGAGCCGAGAGCCCCTCTTCCGCAGCCAAGCGGCTGCAGCAGCCTGTACGTCATCGACTGCCAAGCCTATCTTCCAGTAGAGGTCGTCCTTGCTGGGGGAGTACGAGACCTGACCGGGCTCCCGCGCGCGCGCGCGCGCCCGCGCGGGAGCCCCCAGCTGGACTCCCAAGACCGTTGATCAGTTAGAGGAAGGCAGTCCGCCGCGTAAAAAAGTGGAGCTCCGGGCCTTCGCCGTGTCCTCCGCTACCAGGCGCACGGCGCAGCTCCTCGTTTTCTCGGGCACCCGCAGCTCCCGGAGTTTCGGCTCCAAGTCGACTTCGACCATGCCCAGGCTCTTCCTGCAAGTAACACCAGTCTGGTGTCCATCTATTTCTGTAGTAATTAGACCGAAGCCTGTTTTCAAAAAGCACCCATAGGGGCCTAGGGACCCAGTTCCGCCTTGAAGGAGGCCGCACTGGAGGCTTGGAAGAGCTATGCGGCTACTGCCATCGATCGGCCGCCGTGTACCCAACCTGTCGTTCAAACCCCGAAGGCTCCTGTAGAACTCCGACGTGGCGTGAAGCCGCGCTGGGGCGATGCGGAGGACGCAAGCGGCCAACATCGGGAACACAACCCGGACGAACGGCCCTACGGAGCCCTGAGCCCTATGTCCTGCTTTGCCCAACTGGGTGGGCAAAGCTCGGAGTTCCTTGAGCCGAGTGCAATCAGCGCGGAGGCAGAGCAGTGCAGAGCAGTGCAGAGCAGCGCCGCGCATGAAGCTCAAGGCTCAAGGCCTCAAAAACCTTTCACACAAAGCCCGCAGAAGCCCCGAGGCCTTCAGAGCCAAGCTCGCCGCCGCATGGCCAAACGCGAGGCGATGGGAGGACACAGGTACTTGTTTCACCAAAGCCATGGAGCTATAAGCAACAAGAGTGAGCGCTCTGACTGTCTTCGGAAGAAGCTGCAAAGTGGGACTATGTATGAGCTTCGGAAACTGCGACCTCTGCGGCGGACCAGGCAACACTTCGCTGATCCGCGCTGCACTCGCCCAGAACGAAAGGAGCGGTCGTGCCCGCCTCCAGCTGCGGCCTTCGGAAGCATTGCAACACACTTTATCTGGGGAGTAAGGAACACAGGAACACGTGTAAGGCATCGAGCCATGCAGCTATCTGTGTAGCTACCTGCCGCTCTGAGTCCATGCACACAGGCGCGAACACACATATGTATGCATGCATGCAGGTACGAGTATGTACGTATGCAGCTTGCAACTTTGAAAGCAGCTACGTATGTATGTATGTAGGTATGTAAGTATGTCGGAATGTATGTATGTCAGATTTGTAACTCTGAGTTGTATGAAGGCATGCATGCCTCTACGTGTGTCTATGTTGCGCCAAGTCAGAATAGCTTGCATCATGCTGTGCTGTCTGACCACAGCACACATACAAGAACCTACATTGTCTTGGTGGATCTATTTTTGCAGCGCTACACAAAACGGTTTCACAGAGCAAAACTTTCCCGCTGGCTTGGGCTCCAGCTCGACCAGCTGGTGCGCCTTGCAAAGGTTACGAGTAGCTCCCCCGACACGGAGGGAATTCAAACAGAAGATCCCTCGTTGCTGAAGCTCCAATGTCACAGAACACTCCCTAAACTCGACGGAAACCTTAAACGTGACAACAGGTCCAGAACAGAGCTGTGCATTGCATGCAGTGAAGCCCGAAAAACGCAACAAACCTTTAAACCCTCAACCCGCAACCCCAACAAACTGACCCGATACCCTAAACCTGCCAAAAACAAACTGATGCTTGGCTCCACCTCGGACCGCATCTCACTGCTTGGCTCCTGCTAGAGGGCTCATCGAAGCACTTAAACGTTGACGACAGCTTCGATGTCCTTGCCTTTGCATCACCTATCTTAACATCTGCGATCCTTCCTGGTACCATCCTTCATGGTATAGAGACCCCAAGAAAGGCAGTGATCAAGAAGATGGATGCAAAAAAAGATTCTAGGGTTTTGGAGGGGTTAGGGCTTGGGGTCTCACGACTCGCTGAGGCCTTGCAGGTCTCGCTGCTCTCCGACTGAAAGCTCGCTTGCCACTCCTCCAGCATTGAACGCGCACAGGCATAGGTGTTTCTTGTATAAGAACAACCGGTATTCTGGTGATACTTCCATCAAGGTCGAAGGGTTTAAGGCTAGGGGATGTAGGATCCAACCTGACTCAGACATCTGTCGAAGCTCAAAGGGGAGACCTCAAACTTTTGCCGCCATCGCTTCTCAGCGCGCTCCTCAGCCTGAGTCGGCACATAAAATCCCCCACTGCGTGCACTTGTTAGAGGGGGCCTGCTCCTTGATCCGTCCATGTGTGTTTGAGGCGCCGTTTTTTTGGAAGCATCCTAGCACTTCGGGTGTTTGCTTTCAGGCCCCTCGTTATTTCTGAAATTCTGCAGTTTGGCACTGTGCAGCTCAACATGCCGCAGCACCGTGCTGGAATGGCCACTAGGTTTTGTCGCCGTCCAGGCGTAGCATGTGCAATGATGCGCAACGGCCAGAAACTTCTCACGGAGGCACAGAAACTTTTTTTTCGATTTTTGACGAGTCTCAGGACAGCTTTGCCATCTGGAACATGCTTCCTCGCAGCCCGACATCAAGGATTCAGCTTGCACGTCTAGACCCGAACAGCTGATGATGTCCACGCCACTGCTGGCTGCTAGACGGAACATGCAGTCTCCGAAGGTCAAATCTGGGCGCCGCTCTTGTCGTCGATCTGAACTTCAAACTTGTGCTGACTCCTTGCTCTCGCTCCAGAGATGCATCGGCCGTGTTCAAAGCCCATGCCATTCTCCCGACTACCGCGAGGTTGCAACCGTCGGTTCCTGAGGGCAAAGCTGGCATCCTTGGAGAGTCTAGGCCCCAGGGCACGGCAGCCAGCTGGACCTGGTGACATGTCGGCGAGCTTTTGGTGTCCAGTCGAACCGCCCGGGGCTTCAGACGAAGCGTCTGACAGCTGCTCGCGCTCGATTTCGAGCTGCCAAAAGATAGGCACGGATGCGCACTGAGTTCCTGGAGGCAGCTGGTGAAGGACGTGTCGGCGGGCTTTTTGAAGCAATGTCCCTCGGAGTCCCGCCAGCTTGAAGACGTTTGGCTAAGCAGGGGGTTGTGCTGCAGAAGGTCTGGCCCGAAAAACAGCCAGAGAGGCGTCTTGAACTCTGAGCCTTGCGTCTTGATCCCCAAACCCGAGTTAACCCCGAGTCCGAAAATCCGCTCAGCAGTTTTTGTATATGCAAGGAGCCGCCATTCAGATTACGAGAATCGCCGTTCTGTCAAAGCTTCGTCAAACGAGACAGCAGGCCCCAAGCCCACGGAAAGAATGCCACATCGCAGGAGGTTTGTCTTGCGCCACGCTTCTTCCGCGGTTTGGCGGCCTCTGGCTATCTAGTTCACGAAGCCTGCCGGGAAGGCCGGGAAGGTCGCGAAGCAGGCGCTCCATCTCAGGTGATCGTCTGTATGCAAAGACCATAAAGTCGAGATTCGCAGCAAGGTTCTGCTCGCCGCGCCGAAGTGGCTTCGGCCGGCTGAGAATTCAAAGAAGAGCCGACGAGGGTTCTTCCAGTCGCGAGCCGTCGAGAGAAGCTGAAGCTGGGAGCCCTCAATGTCCATTGTCACGATCGTGTGCTGGTTCGCCAAGGCTTTCCACTCAAGCCTGCCTCGTCTGCAGCTCGGCTGGTACTGGGTTAGGAGTCGGCGCCGGAAATGACCCGTTGAAGATGCTAGGAAGTGGCGCAGCCGATGTGGCCAAAACATCCGTCCGTCCCCGCTTTGGGCGGAGATCAACTTGGCAGTTCCCGGAAGGAGAAAGGCCCCCTTCCAAAAAGCCGTCGTGCATGATGTGTCTGTTAGTAGACGAGAGAACGTTTTGGGAAGACCACTCATCCGAGGAAACACTGCCAGTCATGCGCACGTTCTGTCCGCATTCGTCAAGGACTCCTTGATTTGCGAACGTCTTGTCTCCAGACGTGAGATTGTTCGAATGCTGGACTTAGCCAGGGAGGAGGCTTCAAACATGCAAAAGAAACTTGAAGGAGCCTCCTTTACTGGAGCCGAGAGTAACCCCCACCCACCTGTAAGAGGCGTCGCCAATCCTTCCAAAGCGAGAAGCTGTGAAGAAAACCTCTGGCAGTGCCGTCAGACGAAATTATCCGCTGTTGCGCTCCTTCGCCATGCAGGCGCTATGCAGGAGCTGGCAACCACATCCATGGTGAGTGGAAGGAGCTCACCGCATTTCCAGTTGCAACAACGCGAGCGCAGCTACTTCAAGAGCAGCGAAAGATCGCGGCGTGTTTGACCTTCAGCCATGAGCAGTGTCATAGAGCTGAGCAAGCTTCCCACCGGCAGTGTCAGAGAAGCGCTTCTCGCTTCTCCTCTCGCCCTTGAAGCTTTGTAGAAGAGCTACGCGGATCCGACCGACTCCCTGCAGTCTCAATTCCAGGAGGCGTAGCGAAGCCATGCAGCTACAGAGGGCCCTTCACACTCTTGAGGCTGGCGACTTCACAAGGGCCCAAGGTGCTGACATGGAGTCTGCGGAGCTTGCAAGCAAGTGCCCCAGCCCAGGCCTTTTGGCGCTCTTCCTGGAGCCACTCCTGCGCCTGGCGGAAGCTGCACACGGCAGCCTGCACTTTGCGGCCTCGCCGACTCCGATCGGCCTTGGCGTCACCACGCCGTGAGGACTTCGTCTGCGGCAGCACCTGCGCAGGGACGACAAAGAGCTGCAGAGCCGCGCACGTCCCGCATGCAACGCGACCTTCTTGCAGAGGTTCTCCCGGGCCTCACCTCCGGCAAGGAATCGCAGTCTTGGACCACCGCCCCCCCCCGCTCGCGTGCTCGTTGCGGCAGCTCCTCCGTCGAAGGAGACGTCGTAGGTCTCCTTGAGGAACTGTGCCTCGGCGCTCGCGGCTCTTTCTGGCCTCCCGGGCCACCCGTCCCAGTGCTGGCCTTCGGCTTCTCTCGCGGTGCACCTGTGAAAATCAGCGCCTTTATGCCTTCGCTTCACCGACCCCCGCTTAGCACCTGGAGAGATCTCGGGCAGCAGGCTCATGGCTCGACTACGGCGTTGAGGTTAACGAACTGTCCTTCACATAAACTGACATCCTGGCCGGACCTGCTTCGAGTCCGCCGATTATCCCAGCAAAGGGATGCGTGGGCCGTGCCCGGGGCAGGATCCAAATTGCAATCGTGCCGTCGGTGTTTGCAGTTCGATCTTTGAACTAATCTGCTTCCGGGTTTTTTGCTTTTTTTGCTTCCGGGTTTAGGGCCTAGAGCTGTTGCTTTGGCAGCGCTCTTGTGGTGTCATGCGCATGCTCGGCACTTGAAGGCAGGCGTCCATGACATGCACCTGCCTCGGAAAAGAAATTGCTTCGCACGTACCGCGCATTGCTGGGCTCTTGCAGGCCGGCAAAACTCAAGAGTTGGTGTCGGGGTCCATCATCACCGGGTTTTGGGGTGAAGATGGAGGGGTTTCAGACGGAAGGCGTGATACTCTGGACTTACCTGACACCGACCTTCTGCACCTAAGATCATCCAGCTGCTTGTGCTTGGCGTGTAATCTGATGCGGAATCTAGGATCGAAAATCTTCAGACTGCGTCAGGAGACAAGATCTGTAACCCTGAATCTCTGTTACCCTTTTTGGGCCAGGTGCCGCGAGAGCTCCTTTTCGACGAGCCCAATCCTTCTTCCCTCAGGCTTCGTCATCAGGGACGTCGAAGGTCGGGCGACAACAGGACGGGCTGTCGCTTGGATGCCGCCTGGGAACTGCAGCACCGGATCCTCAGAAGAGGCAGTCTTGCGCGAATTGGCGCCTTTTCGGCACACTCCACGACAAGCTCCTCCTGCTGCTAAGCGACCTGCTGCGGCATGTAGCCGACAAACATAGCTGCCTAAAGACCGAATGCCGGGATGCTTTCTTCAAAAGCTGGTGTAGCTGCGCTTGCGACCGGTGAGGCAACAAAGTCAAAACTGGATCGAAATGAGATGCGTCATCACCAGAACAGACTGAGGTAAACTGTGCAGTCGCAGCATGATGGCTGCAAACAACGCCAACACCAGCATTGCCGGCTCTGTTCCTCACGCCAGCCAACATCTCATCTGCGTATTGAGCTCTAGACATTTGACCATGTAAGATTTTCCTTCACATCCGAGGGATGGCCTTTCCGGGTCCTCGCTTTTCAGCTCTTCGGTTTAGGGACAGCCAAGGCCAACAGCCAAAGCCCTTTCCCATCATCTTCCCAAGGATTCCCTCAAATTTCAAACATCTCATCCGCGAGTCAGAGGCGCTCCGGGGAGCTTTCCGGCGGGAAAGGTAAAGCCCAAAGCCGAAAGAGAGAGGGCGCGCACTGCAGGCACAGAAACAAAGACGGTGGGCAAGACAAGGATGGGAAAACTAGACCTTCCTTGGACCAAACCATCAAAATTTCACAAGACTGCAGCGACTCGTCGAGCCTCATCACTTTTTTCGAAAGGCCTCCTCAGGTGTCAGGAGGTTCAGTACCTGACATCGAGGTTGCAGCCACACTAAATTCCACGCTCAAAACACAACGGGGCACATCACCGCGGGAGATGTGGTCCTTTGGCAAAGACTCTCTGGTTTTAGAGCTCGGGGCAGCTGGGGCTGGGTGGGATTGCAGCCCGTCTTTGGCTGCAAGCTCCACGGACACAGGCAGTCCTGGTTGACGTGTGCTCGGTAGTTGCTCGTCTCGGGGTTCAAGGAAGCCTGAACGCTGCAAGGCGACACGCGCGGCGACAGCGCGGGCGACAGCGCGGGCGACAGCCGTGGCCATGCTGTCCATGCGGGCCATGCGGGCCTGGACGATTTCGTAGCGAATCATGTCCGTGCCCGACTTCAAGTCGTCGACCTGCTCGGGGCAGCCCGCTCCCCCCCCCTCTTTGCACAGAACATAGCCGGAAATGCAACACAGCTCCCAGACCAAATCCGAAGCGGAAGCAGCAACGGAAGAGCGGCACAGGGCAGCTCCCGGCCAGAAGATCCTCGGACATCGAGGACGCGTGCTTCCGGAGCATCCGGGCGGTCTCCGCCCTGGCGGCGCAGAGCGTGGGAGAGCAGGCGGGCTGGCAGCGGGCTTGGGAACCTCCGGCCTCAACTGTCGCTGCGCGAAGGCGTCGTTCGCAAAGGTCGCTTGCACGGCTCGGCAGAAGTCCCGGTACCTGCACAGCTGCAAACGACGAGCACACTTCTGTGTTTCGAGCCGCAAGGGCACGCTGAGGCCACGCGAAGAGATCTAACCGCCATTGCACAAGTCTGGGAACAAGACGAACAATTTGCATGTAGCTAAGGTTGCTTACACATACTTGCCTTGAGCTGGCTGTCATGTCATGTTGTGTGCTTCATGGTACTCAAGCTGTTTTCTGAAACCAGTGACGAGTGGTGAAGCTTCAGTGAACAAGTCGGCTCTGCGTGCTCGATATAGTTTCTGGCACGGACCAGGAGACCATCGTCCTCACCAGATCTTCGTGCTGTACAGTGTGGCGGCCGTGCAGCTAGGCAGCCTGTCTGCATCAGAAGGCGCCCTGGCATACCAAAAAGATACGGCAACCGGTTAACCGCTTTCGTTGAGGGCATCCGGACCCAGCCGCGACGGTCCTAGGTCCTGACACCAGCTCAACTTGCCGCTCAGAAGATCTCTACAAGGTCACAAATTGGAGTGCGCTGCGCAAGATGTCCTGCGCCGCACCTGTGCAAGGGCTCGCCGCATGAAGACTGCCACAGGTGGGCAAAACAGCTGCGAGTTCAATAGGCTTCACGCCCCGGGTCAGCGGAGTGCGGGCATGCTCGGCCGGCCAGCCGGCCAGCCTCCAAGCCGTCGCACAAGGCCACCACACCCTTCGTGTAGAGGCATTCTCGGTACTCCTGTAAAGCCTCCTGCAAGCCGGATGTAAGCAAGGGAGTCTTGATGATGACAAAAGCGAAGGACCCCAAAGCTGCCAGGCTCAGCTCCATGATAACCACAGCTCGGACGGCACGGTCCGCAAGATGAGCAGCCTCTGACAGAAGGAGGAAGCCTAGCACAAAGACCAGGCAAACGCGTGTCAAAGCCCAAATCCCCATAGCTACCGTCTGCATCGACAACCTCTGCCGACAGGTGAGGTTGAGGCTGGGGGTCAGAAGTGCGTTGGCAATGCCCAGGCATGCAGCGCTGGAGGCATGGAAGTCGAGCTGAAGGAGGATGCCGAAGATCGAGTCGGGCAGGCCGTACATCAGCGCATGCGTGCAGGCGCAGGAGATGGTGTGGTGCACCAGCAGCGGGACTGCCTGGCAGGAAAGCTTGCTGTTCGGCGCAATCCCCCGAACCCAGAAAGCCTCAAGCCCCAAGCTTTGAACCCGTCTTGAAACCCTAAACCCGCTCTTGCAACACCAGACCTCAAGACCCTGAAGCCCTCAAACCTTGCATCCAGATGTTCCCTAGGATGCGCGGCTTTCTGCCTGCCAGTGAGTGAATGACGCCCCTGTGAAGAGCAACAGAAGGATGTCCAAGGTGCAGTATGCCGGCTCTGCCAAGGTCGCCATGTGGTAGAGAGCGGGAGAACGGTTCCAGGCCGCGGCGAGGAAGCATGTCACCAGCGCACAGTGATACAGGACTTGCGCAGCAAAGCCGTAGTACTTGCCCAAGCAGAAGCCCGACTCGGACTTGAACTCATCCGGAGGAATGATCTTGGGAATCACTCGGTACTTCAGTAGCAGCATGACGATCGAAAGACCTGCCAGCAGCCCGGAGAAGCTTCGCAATCCCAACAGGGGCCGGCCCTTGCAGATTGCACATGACATTCCTGGTTCACGATCGCATGAAGCGCATGCAGGCTCAGGACCCTCAGGACCCAAGGCCACAGAGACACTGAAGGCGAGGAGAATGGTCGCTGCTGCAGAGGCGATCCTTGGCAGCCTCTTGCCCAAGAGAACCAGGCTCTGGGCCCGAGCAGCCAAGCGGGCTTCGAAATCCCCTGCGCGAAACTGCTTGGGGGTCATAGTCATGGCTCTCCTAGCATCAACTCCAGGATCGAGGATCGAGCCCAAAAGATCAGCAGAGACAAGCGCGATGTTTGTTCGCTGCTGTTCGAAGAGAGAGACCACTTCTAGCCATGTGACGTGGTAAAGAACCTCGCCTCTCTCTCTGCCGGAAGCTTCGATCTCTGCTGGTGCTGTTGCATAGTGGACTTCTTTCATCCAAGAGGGAGGGCAGGTCATAGCATCTCATACTGTGTTCCATCTGAAGATGAGTCAGAATAAGCGGCAGACCCCGCCTATCGTCATGCAGACATGACGACACACCTTTGCTTGGAAAAAAAGATAGACTGCAGGGGCCGAAAGGTGAGTCTGACTCATGCTAGTACAAACCACGAACACCAATGCTAAAGCTAATGCAAACCCTCATACTCAAACCTATACCTATAGTAGTCATCATTCGAATACTGGTACGGATACTGTTGATTCGGATATCAATCCTGACCTAATACTTGATAACTGCATGCAACCTTTCACCGGGCCTGCGTTCATCCCACAAGCCATAAAGAGCCCTGATGTTGCCAACACGTTCGTCAGCTGCCACCCAGAAACTCTCCCAACCCCTTCGCCTGTAAACCCTGCAGCGCTGGACCTTTTTGGCCACTTCGGGCCCGAGAGCAGGTTAGGGATGAGCTCGTCACGAAAGCAGCCATCGTTACTAGATCTCGATCTGTTCTTGCATAGTCTCCGCATAGCGGCCAAACAAAACCCGAAATCTCAGGTTGCGTTGGCATGATTCTGCCAAGAAGGTTGGTTGCCGCAACTTTCGTTGCAGCAATGCGGGCAAAAGAAAGCGAAAACACTCGCCGCTAGCGCCTTCCTCCCAGAGACCTCTGCAACTGTGTATATAAACCCAAAGGACATCCTGAAATATCCTGAAATCTCATCTGCATGTATCTAGGACCTTGGGGATAAATAGGATGAAGCATTGAGAGTGTGCAGTAGAGATCTTTCCTGGGATCATGTAGAGTCTTGTTGTTACGTCCATCTGCGAAATGGTGCAGAGATAGTGTTGAGAAGCTCCCATGCCAAGGCCTGACGTATGCCTCCACCCCAATCCCTGTTACTTGGAGCCCTTGGTTGCCCTGAACCCTAATCACTAAACCTTTATCCTTCGGCGAGAAAGGAAAGAAAAGAAGCCAGGCTTTATTCTGACTATCACAGGTCTAGTTGGCCGCAAGCATCGTGGATGTTGGAGCTTGCTTCAACGATTTTTCAAGAGTTCATGAAGGCATTTCACGGTTTCACACAAGGCTGTTTCGAAAGGTTTGGCAATTTTTGTTAGACTGATGCTGGACACGTTCCAAATTGACGAGATCAACTGCCAATCGTCTCATGCATTCTCTGACCACAACATGTGGATGTCTCCAGACTGGGGTTCCGCTTCATACGAGCGCCTTACAGCGCGAGTCCTGTGATTTTCAAGGCGTATAGTACTAGATATACATAGCCACTGTCAAGAACAGCGACTTCGTTTCTTGCGCCGAACTTCAGCAGGTGAACATTCAACATTCCACGGTGCCGCAGCTGCATCGATCCACTGTCGTAGAAGCTTTTAAAATAACGCATTTTAGGCTCATCCACTGGGTGCAGGGATTTGGGGTTCGGATGCATACTTCATGAGAGGGAACTCCCCAGAACAGTCCGAGAGTCCGAATCGAAACTGGCAACTCCGAATCGACTGGAAACACTCAGAAAACCGTTAGGAGGATGCAGCATGATCCCTAGATAGCCCCAGTGGACATGCCTGAAGCCCCATGTTCTTGCAAACTCCATCGACAGCCCTGATGCAAGCGCTTGAGCGACGACGGATTATGGCACAAGCTCAAGGTTTACAGAAGCTCCTCTTCCAGCTAGGCAGTACACTCAGACAGGGAGCGTAGAGAAAGAGGAGCAGCACCCACATGCAGGCAAGTGTGAATACTGCCATGATGCTGGAAGATTCTGCAAAAACCTTTACTGACTCAAACGGCAGCGTGAAGGATCCTGTTGCAATCAAGATCAGACCTTGCATTCCGACGATCAATAGCCAACTGGAGCATTTCCCATAAAGTGCTGCACACTTGCGCATGGCGAACATGCAGAACCACGCATAGAATAGCATGTATGCAGGATACTTGCAGTATTCCACTATCCATCTCTCGAAGTTCCAGCCGCGCGAGCGACAAAGCCCCAAATGGACAAACTGCGGGAGTAGCATAAACTGAGGAGGACCAAGCAAGGTGATGCCATAGAGCAGCAGCGTACCTTCGCTGTACGAGGCATGTGCTCTTGATCTGGCATCTAGGTCCCCTTTTTATAACCATAAGGGTACGAAATCGCTCTCCACCTGGGTACGCGTCCCATCAAATCGCAGAAGCGAGGAGGCAACGCGCTCGCGGACGAGGCGATCAAAGCGGTCCAAATAGAATTCTGGATCCTTATTGCAGAGGAGTTGTTGTTCAAACTAACTTCGCAGGTTTCTACTGGGCTGGAATCAACATGCATGCTAACAACGACCCAGAGCTCGTCGGTGTGGCTGTCAGTGTCTGTGCTGTGGCCGTACCACCTGCGCAAAGTCGCAAAAATGAGCTTCCGGTCGCACAACATCTCACTGCCAGTTCCAGGGTCACAGTGATCCACTTTGCAGCATGTGCACTCACACGCTCGAATGCTGTAGTTGGCCATCCGGTCCCTCACTGCAATCAGTTCCCGCATATGTCGCAGCCCATAGTGGAGCATGATGGGCTGGATGATGACACCCACGGGCAAGAGGAAGCCCAAAAGCACAGGCAGGTAAGCAGCGAATCTTGTGTCTTCCGAAACGAGGGTGGCTCTGTCTTCGAAGTCGCTTATGATCAAGGACCAGCCCCACAAACTTGAAATCAAAACGGACTGCGCAAGCAGAAAGAGTGAGAGCGAGACGGGTATGAACTGAATCGGTCTCGACTCTTCATCCCGCAGGAAAGCGCCTAGCTCGAAGGTGCACCACAGCCTGGAGGGTCGGCTTTCCTTGTGTATGCTCATTTACCTACTGAAACTATGGTATTTGGGTCAAAGTGGTCATGCATTTCCGTTGCAGTGCAAGGATCTTAGCTGGCTTCATGGTTTCAGCGGCAAAGTTTTGGGTTGGGTTCCGGCAGTCCAGGGCAATAGCTTTTGGTCTTGCGTTTTGGACTTCAATCTTTGGGTTGCATCGCTTCAACCAAACCGGAAACTGATAAAAACTACACAACCGCCCCGATGAAGAAAAGCATACAAAAAATACCACCACCAGCCTCGAGCAGTACTGCGGCGACCACAAGATAATGAGCTTGCGCGAGCTCGAGAGGAAGCCTGCTATGCCAAGTATGCCTGCTTGCTTCAGGTCTTCGTCATGTTGCGCGATGCATAGACGATCCAGAAACACCAACGTGCTCCTGACGCATAGTAAACGCCGAATTCTCTGCCAAAAACAAAGGCAGAAATAGAAACCGCAGCAGCACAAACAGCTCGCCAGTGGCCAGCCACCTGGAAAGACGTCAAGAACGAGGAGGCAACAGCAAAGCAGGGCGAGCAAGAAGCTTGTCCATGCGGCTGGAATGCTGTTGAAAACAATCAGCAGAGCCACGGTTTTGGAAAAGCGTGAAGTTTGCCAGTCATGGCTCAAGAACGCCTCGATGGAATCGGTATGCTGGCTCAACTGATAGTCCTTTGCGGCATTGACCTTGCTCGCACAAGTGTCAAAATGGGTGCCCCAGCCTTGCAGGCACAAGTCCGCGGCAACACCTCTGATCAGATTCACGGGGGTGTCCGAAGACAGCGACGTGCGGGTACCTTCGCGATCGCTTCTTGCGACATCCAACTGCTCCTGGTCGACGGATACCTGCACAACGTCAGGTTCTGGACACCATGGCATCGGCAGCAGGGAATTCTACCACACGATCTGACCGAGCCAATAAAGCACCTGGGTCAAAGGCTCACTTCACTTGAGCCTCTACACGTCGAGTTTGCAGGGTGAGTGAAGGTCTGCGGCAAGGCGGACTTGCACCCTTGTTCGAATTCACGGACACCTCTATGACCTCAAGGACTACTCAGCGGAATCGGTCTTTCAACAAGCAGGCTTGCCACATGCACCACCGCGATCTTTGCCTTGTACGCATATGAATCATATAAAGACCATGGTGCCGGCCCAAGTGTCGATTGAGGTCTTGAGCTCCGAGGGCCGGAGACTTACAGAAAACACAGGCCTTAGACCACCAAGACAGGCTCCAAGCCTTGTCAGTATCCTTTGAGTACACAGAGCTGGCGCAGCACGCGGCAACTGCACCCAGTGTGGCTACACATGTTATCATGACGGGCGGTTGATTTGCAAGTGGTTCGACAGTCCTCTGGGAATATCGCAACAAGAAACAACTTGAGGATTAGGCATCTCGCTTGTTTTGGCACGCAAAACTGCTCGTGGGCTCTGTCAGCCTTGGGCCGGCTGTGAGACTCAGCAGTCTGCGGCGGTTTTCCAAAGCGGCCTCTGCTGAAAATTTGTAACGGACGGAAGTGGTTGTCACCAGACCTCTCCATATGTTCAGCTTATCTGCCAGATGACGTCCAGCTCAAACAAGGCCTTGCACAGTAGAGGAAGACGGCGCAAGCCTTCAGGCCAGGGCTTTTGCATCAGACTATTCAGTCAGTTCCAGACTACCCCAGAAATTACAGCCTCATGAGACGCCAACTGTTGTTGCTGACGAGAAAAGGACGAAGGAATCACTTGCACGGTTAGCATAGCTCTGGATATGGTCATGTTGTTGATGACTCGGATCGCATCGGATCGCAGCACTTGTCATGACCGAGCCCTAGACATTTGTGCTACAGATGCATGCTGACATGCTCTGCTGAGGCTCAAGCAGACTATGACTGCTGTTCGCATGGATGCGAGCTTGCTGCTGCGAGTAGACCTCTTTGAAGAAGACTGTGGCTAGGTGTAGCTTTATTCGTCTGTTCCGATTATGATGGGGAACTGATAACTCCAAAACTGCTCTAAACCCTCAGATAGAAAGTTCAATATCTTACCCATGTTGAGCAAGAAAGTCTCGCAAAACTGCATTGCCACACAGGAAGTATATTGCGATGCAAGAACAACTTCACAACCATGCGCGTTTACACCTCTACCGCCACTTCTGCAGAAACGAAACGTGCCTTGACAGGTCCGCAGCATGGGTCATGCGGTCGAGGAGGTCCTCCACAACAGCAGGAACTCCCAACTCCACATTCACCCGTGGAGGGTTTCCCCAACTCTCTGAGTGCCACAGGCAGGAGCTCCTGCGATACAGCGCGACAAAAGTGCAGACCTCCCCATCCTGCTCTCTTCCGTGTTTTCGTGACGGTGGCTGGGTCGCAAAGATATGCGCAGAAAGCGCGACCTTTTTGCTGTAATCCATGGCTGCTTCAGTGAAGAGAAGGCCGAGGAAAAAGGGCAAACGTGAGCGTCACTTGGACCCCCATGACATTCTCTGAGCATGACATTCTGTGACACATTCGTTTCCGCCGGGGTGCCACCAATCGCAAAAAGACAGTCATCGGAGCAAATGTCACGCTGTGGCTGAAGTTTTACCCTCGGCCAGTTGTCTTCGCAAGCATGAAGGTTCCGCAAAGCTCTTGTCTGAGCATTCAAACCAGAAAGCAGAGGAGGTTGTGACTTGTGGCCAGATCCGGCGCCACAGCAGGATGAACCGTCTCACATTGCGATCTGTTGGGGGGAGCTGTGTCCTCTTTGCTTGCCACTTTCTGCGTCCACAGGCCACCAGGCCTCGCGGCCGCTGGCGAAAACTCACTGAGAGCAAACGAAGGCTGTTCCGTTTGTTGAGCTTTGCAAGCTGAAGCTCGGAGCCCTCCATGTCCATCGCGATGATTGGACGTTCCGTCAAAGCTGCTTCAAACGAGAATTTTCACGATCGTGTGCTTGGCTCAGCCCGGCAACCGGCTCTTAAAGGTCAAAATGTGAGTTGAGACAGTCGGCTTCTGCCTCGGTTTCGCTCGCAAAGCAACAAAGGCTGCGATGAAGGTCGAGTGGAGCTTGACGACTGCTTCGGCATGATCCAACGTCCGTGTCGAAGTCGCGTCTCTAGCAGAGCCTGCTGCAATGGGATATCTTGTGGACGAGGAACTTTCTCGTGTGCCCCCGATCTTCTCGGACAGCCGAGTTCCCTGGTGTGAAGGAGCCATGTGGTCACCGGTCGAACCTGGGCGGATGCATTTATCTCGCTAAAAACACGAGCGCATCTACACCACACGTGTGTCTGCCGCACCTTGCCAGCGGATTGAAGTCAGCCCAGCCCAACGACCTGATTGCTTGCATCTTTGCTCAGCTGCGAATGAACGACACAGATGCAACCGCAGTTCATGATACGATCGAAGAAATACAGTACTGGCAGGCAGTACCTTCACCACACATCGAGCCGAGCACCCTGCCTCGATTGCAGGAGCTGAACATGCTCTTGCAACTTGCCGACCAGCTCATCAGGTTTCAGCGGCATTGCCTTCGGGCCAATGCTAATGTCTGCAGCGACCCACCGCCCACCGAGTCTGGTCAAGCAAGATCAAACAGCACCTAAACCCAAGACGATGCCGCCACCGACCCTTGGAGCGTTCCTGCACAGCATGACAGAGTAGCCTCCAGCTGCTTGGCAAGCGAGGCGATGCAGTCGGTCCGAATCGGAAGTTGCGATCCCTGCACTCGTTCAGCCGTGCTTTCAACACTTCAGAAGCAAAAAACACAAGAAAGCCTCCCAGATGGTTGTCACATATGGGATCGGCACGAACTCGACGTGTGGGAGCTTGACGTGGTGCGTCAGCAAAGGTTCACTGGCCTGGCGCTTTGATAGCAGAGCCGGCCATACAGCTTCCACCCACCCGAGAATTCTACCCGTTTCGCGTTGGAAGGCCTGCTGCGTGAAGCCGAAGTCACCCAACAAAAGTGTCGGAAGAGGGTCCGAGCCCTGGAGCCTCAGCCCAAGCGGAGCAAAGCGATGCAGAACGCCTCTCTGAACGCACTGAGCTCCGGGCTTCTCGGGAAAGTCGCAGAGCCGCGCGGGGCCGAAGGGCTCGAGAACCGGAAGGTGCCTTGGAAGTTATCGAAGTATCACGTCAGCGCGCGCGTGCCGGGACTCGAACTCGTAGCCTTGGGGCCTCTCGGGGTCTTCTGGGAGCCGAGAGGCGCGGCCACGATGCGGAGCTTTCTGGCACCCTGCAGGGCGCGGAGCTCCTCCGAGCGGAGCTCCACCTTCGCCGCCAGAATGGCCTGACTCAGCGCATTTCAACGCAGTCACCGCGGTGCTTCGGTGAGGGAGCAACGTATATTCTGTCTGCTGTACACCTGTATCTGAATTCTATGTGGCACGTCGTGAAGAAGTCGCAGGACAGCGAGGAGCCACTGCCTTCTTCCAGTCATCTTCGTGAAGGTCTTGCAGCTTCAGGTCCATCTTGCGCTTGTCGTAAAGCATAGCCTCGCATGGAGTGCATTGTAGGGCACGACTTTGCACAAAGCTGCACTTTGAGATGCAAAGGTGACTTCAAACGATTTCGGCAGCTCGGCCTGCTTATTGTCCGAGCCGTCCTGCTTGTATTTAATCTCATACGGAGAATCATGAAGTTCATGAAGGTGCTCATCGATCATGTTCAGCAGTCTCGGCCAGCATCCCTGGAGGCAAAGGATGTGCTTCTCACGCCAAGGTGTGTCATGCCCCCGGCAATCCGGAGGACGGATCATTTTGTGGATGATCTTGACGATCCCTGGAGCACGCTTTTCACGAAGTTCGGTGATCCGAGAATCGCTGAGGCTTTTTTCATCAGCAATGCCGTTCTGCACATTCCAAGAGCAAACAACAAAGGTTTCGGCAACTGCTGTCCCAATCGGCAGATGGGAGGATGGAAATGTCCAGTCCTCAAGGAGAGGTCGTGTGACTGGGTGCGGGAATCTCCCCAGCCAGTGGTTCAGCATGCACTCCACACATGCCTTAAGCACAGTCGAAGACCTGTTCAGCTCCTGCCCGAGATCGCCCTCAGAGCGAGCGTCCGAACCAGGTGGGAACCGCCCGAGCTCACTCTCCACCGAGTTCAGTGCATAGTCCGCTGCGCCTTTCTCCCAGCCCGACTCCCGGATTTGCTGCTTCATCTCCACCAGGCTGCTGCCTTAAAGGGTTTCCAGCCAGGGCGGGGCTAGGGTCTACAGCAGAGCCTCTCTCTCTCTCTCTTCTTCCGCCGGGCATGAGGGGCTGTTAAGACCCCTCGGCCACTAGGGCCCCCCCATATTTTGTGGGGACTTTGGAGGAGTGTGAGATTGTCTGTAGTTTGTTCCCCTGGGCAGATCATCATGTTTAAGTAAAGCCGCTAGTGCATCCTGTCAAAAGTGAAGTGCATCTTTGTGATCCCCCAGGTACCGTTGACTACATTCTACAATCAGTTATACTTGCGTCGGTCCGGGATTTTCTTTCCAGAACAAACAACGAATTGCAAGCCTAAAGTATAAACCAAGCAAATAGTGACACATAACATATTTCCCGTGTGACCGTTTGCAAGGCTTGACGTGTCTGTCACAGCTACTGGCGATCCCCCGTTGGTTGTGAACTTTCAAAGAACAACAAACAAGTAAATGATGACCGAGGAAGTAGCCTATATAACTTTGCTGGGGGTCTGCCCTTTTGTACTGCCTTACCTCTGTTACCCCGGGTATGTGGTCCTTGTGACGGCCACATACTCTCTCTTCTTCAGCACAGGCAGAGGGAAGCGCGATCCGAGGTCCGCGCCCCCCTCGCGCGTTACCGCGCACTGGGGGGTGTACAGGTTTGACAGAACTACCGAGACAGTTTGTGGCTAGATTCACCGGCTCTCCCCCCAAAAACCACTAACCTAACCCCCAACCCGCCTCGAAGGCTAAGTGGGGAACCCCCCCTACGACCGGTGAACGAGCACTTGTCTCAAGCTTGGCGCCGCACAGCACCATGACCACCGTCTTGGTGGCTCGTTTCCAGCCGTTCGGTCACACTCGATCACAACACTTGGACAGCATTCACGGAAAGCTACAGTCACATGACAGTAGAACTTCGGGCGGTGTGCGACTGGCTGCTAGTGCGAAAAGCGCAAAAAGGCTGTACAACTGAGGCCCTGGCCGCACCAACACTCTTACACAACAGCATTCTCTAGACACACCATCACATTCAAAAGTCCGTAGTGACATAGTGAGCTGGTTCGTTGGTGTTGGGCACTGCTTCCCCCCTGTCATCGCTCAGTCAGAATCGTCTGTACGATAGCTCGCCGGGGCTCTGCGACGACTGCCGGGGGGACTCAACATACTCTCTCTCTCTCTCTCTCTCTCTCTCTCTCTCTCTCTCCTTCTCTCTGACCCACGAGGCGCTGGGGCCTCGACGGAAAACGTCCATGTCTTTTCGCACGTCGGATCGCGCCGCTTCTGCAACAGCTTCCCTGGTCAGCATCTCGCGCAGCGTCTCGGCATGCGCTGCGATCTGGCCCAGCCGGGCTACCCAGCTGCAAAAAACCGGCTGCAGAGCCGTCAGCGTCAGGCGGCAATCCTCGACGGCCATGTTCCGCTGGGCCAAATAAACTGCCCTCTCCCAGAGGCGCTTGACCTTGCGGAGCGAAGCACAACACCCCAACGGGTGTCCCCATACAGGCACACAGACACACACCCAGTGTCATATCCTACTCCGGGCAGGTCTCACCTGGAAAATGGATGATGCACGGACCCGAGAGAGCCTACAGATGCATCCAACACATGCGCAAACGGAAGATGAAGACAATGTTACCAACATCGGCTGAGCATGCGGCGTACTTCATAGTTTGGGGAGTTTCCCCAGAGTAGGTATGCAGTTGGCCCTCCAAGATCTCGAGGATGTCGTACGGGTGGGATACTGCCTTGATCTGGCCATTTTGCACATGACCGAAACGTATGACATTCGTGATCTCGAAAAAGTGGGACGGGCGAGGATCGGAAAACAAGCTCGTCTTTGCGAAGATGGTGATGAATGCTGTCCGCGATCTGTTGCCCTGCTTTAGGGCGTCCCGCAAATCCACGGTGCGATGACCGCAGTGTTTGTTGCCGGCCTCGATCTCCTCGATGCTCCAGGAAAGTGCTTTGCTCGATTTCGGGTCACGCGGATCTGTCCCTGCCTTCATGCCCGCCCAGTAGAGGTTCTTTGTTTCTTGGCATCTTGTGCAAAGGTCTCTCAGCCAGCCCACAAGGCTGCTGAGTGCCAAAGCTTCCTCCTCCTCGCGGGCTATGACATACTCTTCCATGTCAACGTCACCCGGAAACTTCATGGCAGTGAACCGGAAGCTACCGGCCGGGCGGACATCGTTCTGCACGCAAACTGCCTGCACCGCTTTTGCCAGGTCCCTGCTGAGGTCGGGGAGGAAGCGCTCTTGGATGAGTCTGTAGAGTTGGCATCGAGAGCAGGAGGAGGACAGCCCGGCGATGCAAGCCCACTTGGAGCATGCGGATTCCGTGAAGAAACGGGCCGGGTTCAGGCGCATCTTGTCATTGTCAGGCAGTGGCAAGACGAGCTTCTCCTTGTTCCCAGCGTCGATGCCCACCACTGTCATGAAGCTCTCAATAACTTTGTTCATCTCTTGTCCCTCCTCTGCCGTCACCTTTCTCTGATCCCCATCAGTAACGTCGCGCTTGCGCGATTTCACTTGAATCCGAACCAGCGGTGCCGCCGCGCACAGGGTGATGGCGATTCGGGCTTCATCAGTACTGAATTCCACATGATTTCGGAAGAGCTGGGGTGGGCCTGGGCTCAACTTGTTTGGCACATCGCCACTTTTGCAGAGCTGCTGGGCAAGTTGTGCCAAGATTGCTGGTGGAATGACTCCCTCCAGGTACATGTACCGGGTTCCAGCAGCTTCGTCGATTGATTGCGGCATGGTGGCCTCAGGAAGGCAGCACGGCACCATGTACTGTTCACGAAAGCCTTGTGCCACTATCAGCCCTTTCTGTACCATTGTCTGAAGCACGACCTCCGCCATCGCCTTTTGTTCTCCCTCGTCGAAGTCAGACTTCCACAATGCAAAGAGCGCTTGCTTTTTGACGATCCCCTCTGTGATCAACCGACGCAGCTCGGAAGAGTCAATTCCTATTCGGAGTTTCTCCTTGTACGTCTTTGAATGCTTGGAATGCTGAAGCCCCTTTCGCAACTCCTTCTTGTACTTCTCTGAATGCTGAAGCCCCTCCTCCTCCCAGAACCGCAAACTCATGATGCGGGTCAATGCAACCGCCACCTTTCTGATGGACAACAAGACATACTCCGGCAGCTCCTTCTCAAACCAGAAAAGCTTGCCCAATCGATGGAGCAGGCCAAGAACTTTCTTCACCTCATCACCTTGCAGTAGCGACGACGTCAAGAGTTCCCACGCCTGCTCCAGAGTAAGCATCGTGCAGGAAATCCTAGCCTCGACTTTCCCGGCATCATCTTCGGGCACTTGCGCGACTTCGACACGTACCCTCGCGCCTTTGGGCAGAATGAACCGCTCACCGGTGAGAGCCTGCATCGACTGGTTGGACTGCAGAACGAAACTGGAGGTTGGCAGCCCGGTCGGCTTAACTGACAGCTCCCGTTTGGAGATGATGACCTGGATGCCATCTCCCAGCCCGGTGAGAAGATCATGGGCCCTGAGCCATGACGGCAAGTATCTTTCTGACTGCAGTCCGACATGTGAATGTGGATCTGGTGGATCTGATGGGGGCCGAATGAGCTCTTCGGAGACCTTCCCAAGACGCGCACGAAGCAATTCCAGGTAGGTCTGATCACCAAAATTCTCGATCGGAAAAACATACCTGGAGCTGCATGCCTTGCAAACCCCTGCCCCGGGTCCCGTTTGGAGCTGCTGCTTCAGCCTTGGGAACAAAAGCTGAAAGTTCTCCACAAGGTTGTCCAATTCTCGCTCGTCCAGGCGCTTTCGTTGCCATTTCGTGCCGACCAAGATAATTGGCGGTGCTTGCGTGCTGCTATTCAAGCCAATGGAACCGTCGTCACGTGCATACTGCACTACGGCCCAAAGCCAAAAGCCTATCTCACGCCACGCCTCGTCCAGCGACTTGCTAGCATCGAAAAAGACCAGGTAAATGCCTCTTCCGTGGAAATAGAGAAGGTTACTTTGAGCATAGACTCCTTGACCTGCAAAATCCCAACATTCCAATCTGGGGCGAAAGGGAACCGCCGCATCGGCTGATTTCTGCATCTCCAATCGAAGGTCTCGATGAAGCAATCTCACCGGCTCCTCTTGCGAGACAGACTCCTGGCAGTCGGTTCTCTTTCGGTCCAGGTGTGTTTGCTAATCGTGAGTACTGAAACCGGCAAGCGCAAGCACACTCAAGGTTGGTCGTCAGGCCTGTTACGGTCCGAAAGGAGGCTGCAATGGCAGTTTTAAGGAGGCCGGCGCAGGCGATATCCACTAGTACGTAATGTCAGAGCGTCTTCGGGACTCCTGGATCTAGCAGCTGGCTTCGCACAACGCTGGACAGAACCGATGCTTATCACTTATCACTTTGCCAACGCATTCCCCCGAATCTGAGTTTTGCTTGCTTGCAGTACATATGCGGCTTGGGACTCGCCCTCTCTCTTTCTTTCGCAAGGGCTTAAGGTGAAGGAGCGACCTTCACCTGTGGCCTGCGGGCGCCCCATATCTGATGGAGGCGGAGGCAGGTCCAGCTCTCTTTCTCCGGACAGCATTCCGACGCAGCTTTCGCAACTCGCGATGGTGTAGCTGGGCGATGGCGATGGCGAATGCTGTCGTAGTGCAATGTCATTACAACAGGAATCGAGACACACGGACGCATACTGTATCATCTACACCTTAGGACAAGCGGGCCTGCCTTTGCGTCGATACCCTTAATAGCTTCTGAACAAGTCTAGAGCCTAGGCCCTTCATCTCGGCGACAACAGCCCCTGCATCAAACCATGCCTCTGAAGCCGGTCGAAGCTCAGCCGAGTCCTCGCCACGTCACGTGAAGTGCAAGGAGCGAAACGTGTGTACGACAACATGCAGGGCAAGCCTGCGCGTTCGTGGCGCCAGGGCGAGGGAACAGGACATCAATGAAGCTCTTGATATCTCAAGACAGCAAGACAGACCTTTGCGGTGCTCCCTGGCTGGTGACTTCAGCGAAGATAAGACCCAGGCCAATGTGAGCGTCATCTCGACCCCCACCACATTCTCTAAGTAGGGTGTTTGCACTCTTTGGGCTGCCGCCAATCGCAAGAAGAAATTCGGCGCAACCTCAGACATCGGGGCATCTGGCCATGCCATGGCCCGTGAAGAGCTCAAATCGGCTGCTTACGAGGAGCTTTCTCGCGCGAGGCGGCCGTCTGGAAAAATTGACTGCAATCGTTCCTCCAGGATGCGTAAAGCCTGAGTATCAGCTGTCTCTTCGCAATGTTTCGTAATCTGCAAAAGGTCGCAGCTCAGGAATCTCGTGACACCATGTGGTCATGCCCATGATGTGCAAGACATCTCACCGGAAGAAATGCAGCGCTCGAAAAGACAAGCGCTGCATGAAATTAGATGAGGAGAGTAATATGTGACTGCAACTGTTGTGGGCTTCCGCGATAACGAAGGTCGACTGCATTTGGCCGAGCCCCGGGCCTTTGATGAAGCCGGCTTTTGCCCTTGGTCGTGATGCTCATAGTCATAGTCCGAGTCCCCGTGCTTTTGGGCTGGCGACTGTTCTTGCATGTTGAAGATGACGCTGGCGTCGAGGGCACCGCTCTTCTTGCACGACTCCCCCTCCAGGGTTTGATTGCGGATCTCCACTCCGTAGGTGGAGTCTTGTTCCCCGTACTTTGGAGTTTCTCCACTCAACTTCCTGCCGCACAGTCGCAGCATGCAACATGATGTGGCCTCGACTTACAAGTCTGCATTGCATACCGTGGGTTGCACGGAACACGCTCTGCCGAAGACACATAACGCACCGCCCACCCACCCACCCACCCACCCACCCCTACCGGCCCACGCACCCACGTACCCACAAACCCATGGTGCACCCACTCACCCACCCACCCACCCACCCCCCGACCCGACCCACGCGCCCACGCACCCGCGCGCCCACGCGCCCACACGCCCATGCACGCACACTGATGGATTCGGCCAAGAGCACGAGTGCAGAAAGGAAGAGAGACAGAGAGGCATGTTGCACTTGCTGCTTGTGCTTGTCAGATTGCGGCAAACGTGCAAAACAGTAGTGTACTTGCCGAATCTGGACACCTCAGGGGGCCTGTCCTGGAGCTAATCTTGGCACCGCAGGGGGCTGCCGAAAAATTATGCAGGTACATGACTGGGCGTCCCCAGTCACTTCCCTTCCAGTGACCTAGCTTCGTTGGATCAGGTCAGCCACTGGAAGCCTGATCCCCCTGCAAACGATCATGTGGTTTCAAAATGGCATGCGTCATCAAATGATTGCAATCACATAAAAGGAGTGACCCTCTGCTCCCATGTGCTAGGGAGGTTCACACACACACACAGACACACACACAGTCATCCATCGCGCAGCCCCTGACCGGTTGTTTGCCAAGCAAAACTGGATGTATCCTGAGAGCATGAAGTTTTCGGGATTCAAGGCTCATCAGCTGTTCTTTTTGATGTAAACCTGTACAAGGCAACTGGAACCCTGAGACCGCGCACCATCACTGGCGAGTTCCCAAGATGCCACACAAATGACCCATAAGCGACTTGTTGCACGAACACGAAGGCGAAAAAACTCGCTTCCCACACATGTCCACGGCTTCGTTGCATGTGGTAGGACATGTTTGCCACATGCCTATGCAAAATTGATGCTTGTCAACTCTTGGTGACAGAGTTCCACACACACGGAATGTCAAGTGAGGTTTCTTTATGCGACGAACCACCTGATGCCCAGGTCTCAAGTGACCACACATCAGAGACTTTTGACATGTCAGCACATGGGCAAGAACGTCGAAGAAGCACAGCGTGAAGTAACCCTGCCTGAACCTACCACCTGCCTAAACCCCAACACGGCCTGACTACCTGAGAAGAGCTGGCTGTTTCCGAAGGTGTACAACGGCTGCAGGAGAACGACTGGTGGGGTTCTTGGCTTAGCCCCAGGCCATCCAGACAGAAAGCATAAATACCAATACGACGATGAACCATAAACAGCGAAGACCAGGATGTCACAAGCAATGGTTGCAGGCAGGTACGTGAAGAAGGCGTCCCTTCTTCATATCACAGCAAATCTGGACGGTCTTTGTTAGGCAGCGCGGAAATGACTGCAGAACGTGAGGTGAATGCCCTTGGATACAGGGTTGTCACACACACACACACCCCGCCGGAGCGGGGTGAAGGCTGATATGGATGTAGCAAGTGAAATCGCTGAGCATATAGGACAGGAAGGGCCATCGGGTGAACCTGAAGAATCTGGCAACGATGTAGGGAACGGCGTTGTAGAACTTGTTGTAGGTGCGGCGGGAGTTCATGCCGTTGATATTGTCGTCGATCTACATGTTGAGCATAGACTGATGGTGACAGGAGGCTGAGGCATGGTTGCCACCGGGAGTGGAGTATGATTCGTCGCAATGTGTAGTGCAGTCGGCGATTCGTCAGTAGCAAAGCTCGGAGCACACAAGGTGGTGGTGCGGTCATGAACAAGCTGTACTGATACTCGCAGATGGAGGGATCGTAGTAGTCCAGCCGCTGAAAGGATGGATTGAGTTGGCATAGTCCGTGAAGGGTGTCCAAGTAGAACCGGTTCTGCGACGAAGTGAACCGTTGTTGTGACGCCACAAAGCGTTGATTGAGGAAATTGCTCGGTATTCTCAGGGCAGGTAATGTGGTCATCTGGAGTACTTGCCAAAACCTGATCTCCACGAGGTAGTCCAACCACCATTCCAACTCGACGTCGTACAAATGCGGAGCCATGGAGTGCGGAGGGTCAGTGACGGGGCGAAGCAAGGGACGAAAGATAGACTGGGAACGGCTGCGGTACGCTTATAAATAAGTGGATCGGCACAAAAGGAGAATTGTTTGTCACACGTGGCGTCAGTCTCGATGTGCCGGGGTCTCATCGTCTCACAACTGGATGAACTCCGTGTCGTTGCTGTTCTTGAAGCCAATAAGGATTGTGTTCAAAAGAGGAAGAAAGAGGAGGAGCTGCAATGTTGACTCGAGAAACAGTCGGTGTCCACTTGCAAAAGGTCAAGCAATGTGCGGAGCACCAGCAGGTAGTAATCCACGGTCCAGATGGCGTGGGTCGCCAATGCGCAAGTCTGGCATTGCCGATGCGAACCCGTAAGGAGAGGCGTGCTGCAGCACGTAGATGGATGTGGGCTCGCCAACAAAGCTGGTTGCAGTGGACGATGATTGAGGGCTGATAGTGGAAGATTGTGAACACAGTGTTGTCGTGGTGGAAGCCAAAGAAGTTGTGTGCGCTCATCTTGCTGTCCTGTAATGCAGTCAAGAACTGTTGCCAGACACCGTACCGGTGCCACGCGCAATCACGTCGATGTAGTGCCAGTAGTTCCAGGGCCGAACGTGTAGTCTGCTGACTGTCTGAGTGCGGACGTTGGCAGTGACGAGGATCGAGTTGTATGACGGTTTGCATCTCGAAGCAAGAGAGGGTCATTGGGAGGATGTCAACGAACGAAACCATGATTGGAATAATAACGATCCTGTGAGCAAAGAAACGGCTGCGGGGTCAAGGATAGACGGCGACGTGCAATGGGAGCGCAGCATACATTTTGGTCTCAGCAGGATCAGGTATGAGATCTCATGGAGGAAGACGTTCCCGAATAGAGTGACGACGGCGGGCTGCAGTCTCCCGGAAAATGAGTGCCAACGGAATCAGTTGATCTTCCGGTAGGAAATGTCGGCGCCGTATGCAGGAGTTGTCCGCGACGGCGGTAGGACCGCCCCTCTCATGAGCGATGATGTCCAGCATGATGCGAGCTCGATGGCGAATGCAGTTCTGAACGTCCTGGTAGTACGGGGATGCCGGTGAGCAGCGACGCCATTGTCGAAGCCATCTCTGTCTGCGACGTTCTGCATCGTCTCCGTGGAAGGATACCGTAGTGCGTGTGGTGCGTGATCTGGTCCGACGAACCTGATGTAGTGTAAAGCCTTGTCCCCGCGGTGGTATCCGTATGCGAGGAGCAGTTAGTGGGGCATCCTGATAGTCCTTAGAAGTTGTGTAAGCTGGATCATCTCGAGGAAGCGTGGAGGACGGACAGGAGGCTGAAAGACGTTGCCCAGTGGAACACGAAGTCGGCGATATAGTTGAGGATCGTGCTCCTGTCGGTTGGGAACGCGATGATGGTTGTGTTTGTCGCGTTCCTCCTCGCTGACGGCGTGGGGGAAGAGGAGTCTCACCGAGAAGTCCCGAGTTGGCGGGTGCAGTGCACGGTGCCGTGGTGGAGGAGGATGACGAAGAGGTCGACGAAGACGAAGACGATGAAGAGGACGTGGTCATCGAGGGTGCAGAGGAGCGTGACGAGGAAGAAGAAGGAGGGTATTGGTGTTGACGGCGGCGACGTTTTGGTGGGCGTTGTTGTGGTCGCTGGTCCCGAGGATGGGTTCTGCGTCGGGTTGCAATGCCAAGGATATCTGAGTCTTCTGAAGGTGGGCCCGCGTTCACTTCGCATGCCATGTCCTGGTCCGAGTCAGTACAGGAACAGGAGCGCCATGTGAGGTCATCCAGAAGGAAGGAGTCGGATGACGCACCCGACATGATCTATGTGATCGTTGGAATCTGCTCGACCTGAAAACCTGCGGAAAAACAGCTACCCCCAGACTGAACCGAACACGCAACACCTATTTCTCAAGGGGCCGCCAACGGAGTCCAAAACGGCGAAGAACCGACCGGGCGGCGTCCTCTAATGAACGCTCCGAAAAACCGCGTTCGCGGCAAAGTTGCCGTATTTGGGGGCTAGTGTGTCCTTAGGCCAGGACAGTCGGCAGATGAGGTAGATCCTGGTGGTGAGACCCTGAGTGTTCCTGCGTGTCGTGGCCACAGAGCACGGGGAACGGAGGGAAATGCTGTTGCGGGGTAGGACTAGTCACTAGTCGAATGCGGCGTTGTTCCGTGTCCACGACTGTGCCCAATAATTCCATGCCGGGAACATGTTCCGACTCCAGCGGGAGGCCGTAGAAGTGTGGATGTAGGCACACGTCCTGAAGCCAGCTTGTAGACGACGACGAGGACGAGGAAAGTGGATCGTGATGTCGACGAGAGCTGGTCCGTGGAGAACTGATCGTCGGTTCCAACTCCCCTTCCCATATACGTAGCAGGCAGCGATTGTCCACATAGCGGGATGAGCAGAAATACCGCGAAGTCAGTAATTAGTCACGTATGAGTTGATGGAAACTGGCTTCCCATAGAGCGGCTGTCGCTCCCCACATTGACGGAGCCATGGGTGAGCCCATAGAGGCCCCACGATGTTGTACCAGAATTTCTGTGCCAACAGTGAAGAACGAGTGGCGGAGTAAAAACATGCCCAAGAAGGGTAAGTCGCGTAGGCATAGCGGCTTGTAATGAGAACCAGCTTTTCGAAATCGGCCGCGAAACAGGCCGCCCAATGAATTGCGGTCTCTCATCGTGATCTGTATGTCGGAGTCCAAGGAAATCTTCTGATGTCGAGCGAACATGTCTGTCAGGGACCTGTCCTTCGCATAGCTTCGTGGTTAGAGGTTGGGGTTTTCCGTTCTTTCAAATCAGTTGCTATTTACGCAGACGTCTTTCTATAAAAGCGAATCAAATATTGTATCTTCCAAATGAATCCAAAGGGAGCGCACGAAAAAGGCTGAGCGAATGAAATATATATCTGACAATCGAGAGCACTCGGACGACACTCGTTTTATTCGCAGCGGCTGGTAGTCTCGCGGTGCCCCTGGTAGGGCGGATGCATGTTGATGCATCCCACCCCGCGCGGCATGGAAAAGACTATTCTCGGAATGTGCTGGCATTCCAGGGTGGGTTGGGTGGGCTAAAGAAAACGACATGAGCCACGGCCTGAGCCTGACGTGGCTACTCATTCGAGATTATAACTTTGTTAGACTGTGGGACTGACCCGGAAAGACATGGATTGAAAATCACTCAAGAAATTCAAGCCGAAAGTAAAACTAAAATCTGGTAGAGAAAATTATCTTCTTTCAAACAAAGCGCACGGGATCCGCCTAGGATCCAAGTCCTCAGCTAAGAACCCCCCCCCGCCGTCAGCTAGCTCGGACAGATCTACAGGGTGAATCCCGGTTTAGCCTGTCCTTCGCATAGCTTCGTGGTTAGAGGTTGTGGTTTTCCGTTCTTTCAAATCAGTTGCTATTTACGCAGACGTCTTTCTATAAAAGCGAATCAAATATTGTATCTTCCAAATGAATCCAAAGGGAGCGCACGAAAAAGGCTGAGCGAATGAAATATATATCTGACAATCGAGAGCACTCGGACGACACTCGTTTTATTCGCAGCGGTTGGTAGTCTCGCGGTGCCCTTGGTAGGGCGGATGCATGTTGATGCATCCCACCCCCTTTCCCCTTCAGGGACGCACTACCAAGGAGTTTTCTCTGCCTTCCTCTTCTGAGGACGATGCCCCGAGGCATCCTGTGGCAGCACGGCCTGAGCCCTTCGTGCTGAGTCGAAGCTTTCTTTGGTCTCCCACAACTGATGCAGAAGCGAAAGGGGCAAATCCGAGTATGTGCATGCAATGTGATGTTCGTCCGAGAAGTTGGTGAAAATCTCGTTTGTAAGTTGGTCCGCGTACTCATTCTCATCGCGCGGCCTCCACCGTAGGAGGAGCTTCAAGGAAGAGCGAAGAAGCAAGTCAGACAACTGCATCTTGATCAACATGAGGGGCCACTTTGTTGATGACCCCTTCTTGAGCAATCTCGAGTTGCCCTGATTGTCTGTGTCCGCGGCGCACTCAACGTCCAATTCCTTTCTGTCCACAGAGGCTGTCAAGTATCCGAAAATGTGAAGAGCCGCCAATGTTGCCAGCAGTTCTGCTGAGCCTGATGCCCATTGTGATTTTCCCTCCTGATCAAACAAGTACGGTGCATCACCCGGTGTCAAGCGCAGCGAAAACCACTTAGAAGTCTTAGTGTCATCACTTAGCTCCCAACCGGCCAACACGACGAATCCGTAGGCACACTTTGCATCTGTCCTGAAACCCGCGACCTGGTGTTTAGGCTTGCTGCAGGGGTTCACCTTAAAGGTGAATTCGTCAAGCGTTCTTTCCAAGTAAAGCAGTGTCAAGATGACGGTCTCAGGTAACTTGGCGACGGTGCTCCGGGACACCGCTGATGCCCACGCATACAGGGGTGCAAGGTGAGGTTTGATCCAAACCACTATCCTAGAAACAAACCCCAACCGGCCAAGGAACTCCCTGAAGAGTCGGACCTGAACCACGAAGCGTTTGGTCCTAGCATCTTTGATCCATGAAACGATCCAGGCTCCTCGAGAGTCCGACATGCCAACTTGCCATGAACGGTAGTCGAGCTCAAAGCCCACGAAGGGAACCTTAAAACCTCCCCGAAACTTCTTAAAGGAGAAAGGGGTCCCTAAGGCAAGATACAAGACGATCCACATCACCAGATTTCGGAACTTCTGTGCTCCAGTGAACACACCGTGGATGTCGTCCACGAAGCAAAGTTGATAGAACCATTCCTGAAGCATTGCTCTGGCGACTGTCCTTCCCACGAGTCCGAACAATCTGCTCCACCAAAATGAAGCGACACTCAGTCCGAATGTTCCTACAACATTAACCCAAACGACCGTGCTTGTAGAATCCGCTTTGCATGCCATCAAGGGGTGGTCACGACGCCTGTGCTTGACAAGTCGGTGAGCCGCACTGACGTCAACCGAGATTCCAAAAGCAGCCTCGCGCGATCGTTTAGCAGAGCTCACGGCATGTGCCACTTCAGCGGGGCCCGGTGTGGCCGTGTGGTTCAGCAGCCGAATGCCATTGTTGACCTTCACCCCATGGGTACCATCATGTAGGGGACGGACGCTGCCGTCTGGCTTGGCGACCGCTCCCATCGCTGCTATGCGGACCCCGTCAGCTCCGTGCTCGGCCGCCAAAGCGGAGTAAGTGGTCGGGTACATCCGTCCCAACTTCTCTTCCTCCCTGAACTTCAGCTCCATCTCCTGCACGGTGAGCTTCGCGCTCTGGTAATTTTCTTTGACAGCCGTCAAATGGCGAAAACCATTTGACCTTCCGATCGAAAACCTGCGGCACCCTAGGTATGGTCTCGTCATAGCCCAATGGAACACCTTTCTCAAAGAACTCGTCGCCTTCTGTCAAGATTTCCCAGTCCGGGTCTTCCAGCAAGCGTGACGTGTGCGAGAGCAACCGAAGATAGAAAGGCTGTGGATCAGGAACTTCCAGCAAACCTTCGTGTTTGGCTCCGTCAGTCTCACATACAAGTGCAGCCCAGTCCTCGCGAAGGCGTCGCATCGCACCTTCATCAAAAGGCGATTCCAGAATCTGCCCGGTGGCCAACTTGAGTGCCAGCAATTGGCAGTCGGGCACCTGCTCTGCGACAAACTGCCGCACCAAGCCATTCAAGCGTCTTGACAGGTCCTTTGATTGCTTTGGTAGTGATGCTCCACGGGAGGCAGGATGCCAACGCGTTGGAGAACAAAGACCATAGCCGTCAGTGATAGGCGACTCTCTCCCGTCCCACTCCAGCATCAAGGGATTTCCGAAGTTGCCACAAAGCTCTGGTCTGAAGACATCGTCTGCTTGCTGGTCCACTCAGTTCCCGGCATCCAAGGTCCTCTCTGCCAGCTGACTGGCTAAAGGGCAGTTGATTCCAAGGTCCTCAAGAAGATGCGCATCCGAAGGCTTCAGCTCCTCAGTCTTCGACACCGTGAATGCAACGACAACCAGTCGGCGGCCCTTCCAAGGCATGGTGCAATGCAAGATGCCACGAGCATCGAAGCAGAGGCCTTCGGTGGGAATCGGCACGGCCGTCCCAAACACTTCAGAGCCTCCAAAGGTCTGCGGTATAGCACCATTGTCTTGTTGCAGCCACAACTCGCCCCCGGAAAACTGGGTAAGAGGGATTATCAAGTTCTCGCAGCAAGCATTACGGCTGTCCTTGTGGAGGGCAGTGCACACATTGTCGTACATGCTGATGGTGCTGAAAGGATGGAAAGGACGCAAACTCCGAACAAAACGGACCAAGCACTTGGTGGCCAGCGGGAAATGGTGGCATGCCTTTTTCAGGCCTGTCAAGCCTCCATTGTTGTAGGCACCCGTGGAGAAAGAGCTCGGGATGCGGCCCTCGGGGTCACGAGCTGACACTTCTTCGGCGCGAGGCGCCTCGTCTTTCGAAGGGATCTCACAAGCTAAAGCCTCGGCGTTGTGTGCATGGGCCTCCGACGAATCGGGGCCTGCCCCAGCCTGGGGGCCTACACCACTATCTGCCTGGGGGCCTAAACCACTAGCAGCCGGGGATACCGAAATGGAGGGAACTGCAGGGGAGGACAAGGGACTACCGGCAGTGCTAGAACCAAGACCCTTCGGTGGGCCAGCATTCCTTCCTGCGTCTCCCCTTGTGCGCAGCACCGAAGGAAGGATGGAATGCAGGAGGTGTTCACACAGAGCCGCCGGCCACTCGACAGAGGAGGCCGTATTCCAATCACGACCTTGGCGACCCACCAAAGGCTTTGGATGATGGCTGTGAGGGCAGTGTGGTGGAAGCGGGCCCACGTAGCGGCCTTGAGCATCAAATGTGGGCCAGATGCTGTACGGTGGCAGCTGATGTTTCAGCCGCTCGGAATTGCAGAGGAAGCGGCTGGGCTTAGCGGTGGGTGCACCGAATTCACAACGGAAGTATGCCCAAGTTGTGGCATTATGCTGAACTTGCAAGTCGCGCACCTGAGGTAACTGCCAAAATGACGCCGGCCGCTCACCGTCCTTGGTGGCACCCAGGTCCTCAGGGCTCTCAAGCACAAAGCAGCCTCCTGCGGATGCACAGGCGGATGCAGCTTCTACACATCGCTGGAACAAGGAATTTGCCTTATCAACCTTAATTCTATTGTCATCAGACAACCATGGAAAACCTGTGGGCCATGCTTCCGACCTGAGTGGGGCCGGTCCTGGCCGTTTGTGCCTAGCCCGCGACATGGTTTCAAGTGGTGGACTCGCCAAGAAAATCCAATCTCCCTGGCACAAGCACTGAAGAATTGAATCCCAAAACCGATCAGTCATCAAGTCGGGATCGTGAAACTCGTATCCCCTGCACTCGCTGACCCCCGACTGCAATGCAAGGTATGCCTGCACGGAGGGCAGACCGAAGCACATGATTCTGAGGCCAGCGGCTGGGGACCGTCACCCGGCTTTGCCGTTGCCTTGCGACAGCTCCTGGTGGCGAATGGCCGGATGTTCTTTATAGCATCCCTTGACCCTGCACACGTGTGCGCGCCCACAGTTGCCCTGGCAGCCCTGATTGTTGTATGCGAAACAGATATCCTTGCCATCAGGTGTCCTCCAGACTAGCTGCAGTCCTCTGAAGGCACCTTTCTCTTC
Organism: Symbiodinium sp. CCMP2592; assembly: GCA_905221615.1. Taxonomy (NCBI): domain Eukaryota; class Dinophyceae; order Suessiales; family Symbiodiniaceae; genus Symbiodinium; species Symbiodinium sp. CCMP2592. Next base: position 221,172 of record CAJNDT010006212.1, read on the forward strand.
GCCTTTGCCCTTTCCCTGCTTGCCTTTCCCTGTCCTGGGGTCCTTGCCTTTGCCCCCCTTTTCACCTTTCTCCCCCCTGCGTGTCCACTTTGATGGCATGGGGAAAGCGGTCAACGTTAGGGGAGTGACAAAATGAACTTCTTTAAGTTCGGAATCCTTAGTCACAGCAGCCAAAGCATCTTGAAGCGTCTGACCTTCATCATTGACTAGCCTGACCGCTTCTTTCCTCAACTTGTACTCATAGCGAAGTACGATCCCCCATGGGGGACGGAAGAGTGCATTGTGGCTACTGTCGTAGCCCGTGGCCTGCTCCAATCTGAGGCCAGCGACCCGCTCGCCGAGAATGTAGTCGACGAACTTGGTGAAATCTGCCATCGTCAAACCTTGAAACCAAGTCTTGGATTTATACCTGGACTGCATCGCCAACCAAGAGTAACCCTCAATCTTCAAGACTCTCCGGTAAGCTTCAGAGTTTTGAGGCATCTCGACTTTCTGTTTGGTTTTCGTGATGCGCAAATGTCCAGCAGGATCCACACTAGACTGGATGGTGGCTGTCTGAGAATCTCGCTTCGAAGTGATGGCATCAAGCTGTGCAGCAGTTGGTTCATTCTGCTCGGTCTCTTCTGCTTTCAAAGCCAAGTATTCTGGGCTAGGTGTCTCGGCTTCGTTAAGCTTGCCATATGCTGCTGAAACCGCGCGCAGCATGGCCTGCCTCTCCTGGGTCTGCAAAATTCTGGGCTGATTGAGAGCACGGGCCTCTGCCCGGAGTTCTATTTCTTTAGAGCTAATCTCTGTGGCAAGTTCCCACGCTGCCACTATGGCAGCCGTTTGCTGGCGCCCTGCGGGTGTGTCTGCTGGCACTCCAAAGTCTGTGTTGCCTGGAATCTGCGAAGCGTGCTATGCACGTTGCAAACTGCATATTGTGTGGCGAGGGATGCCCCGGCCTCCTGCAAGACATATTGCAAATCGGCATCGGCACTGTTGACTCTCTCACGCATCTCTGCTTCCGTGACCGCCATCCCTGATGCGGGTGTTCAGCGCCTCACTCGAGGCCTTCGCTCTGCAGCCTACGGTATGGCTTCCCCCGCTGAGCGCCCTCAGGCCTTTGCTTCAGCTTCCCAAGGTCTGAACCCTGATGCACTGCAAAGATCAGTAAAATGTCGTTGCGCGCAACCAACAGCAGCCTGTGCGCTCAATTCGGTACATGAAGCAGTGCATCTGTCAGTGACAAGAACTTCAAAGACGGGCGATTCAGAGTGACATGAACTTCTCTTTTGAGCAAGGTCCAAACTCAGCTCCTGTCATGAGAAATCTATGCCACAGAAACCAAAGTAAGCCTGCGGTCAAGGTCAACAGCAAGGCTTCCTATGATCCTCAATCACTCGAGGAAGTGGTTGCCTCCCCTGAGCTACTGTCGTCGGCCTTGTTGTCATCAGCCATCGACCTGATCCTGAGCTTGCAATCCTTACAAATTGCATCGAAATCCGTGGCAGCCACCTGATCAAGATATACGACGTCTTGGCACTTAAAGGGCTTTACATAGCACGCATGATTCACACGCAGTCTGCGGAATCCTGTCTTCTTACTTACACTAATGAAATACTTAGCCTCCCCTTTCGGAGCGGCGGCAGATTCAGGCTGGTCCTCCTCTGCCTCCTCAGCGATCACATGTGGTCCGGGGATGCTCTGCATGTAGAGAGGCGGGTAGCGCCCGCCAAGTCGGGGGTTTCCCCCAACCTTGTTCGCTCTAACAAGTTCATGCCTTGCCCTGACCACAGCACCAATCTCGCCTCTCTCTTCCGCGAAACTTTGCAATGCATCTAAAGCATCGGCCTCCACGTAGCCTCGCTCTCTCCCAAGTAAGACAGTCTCTGCAACCTGCTCCTGGATGCGATGTACTATCTGCCGAGCTGTCCTTGTGTAGTCAGCAGAGCCACCTCCGCCGACCTTCCAGCATCCAAGAAAGTCCCTGTCGTCCTTAGGAACCCTGATGGCTGCAGCGATCGACGTAAGAAAGTTCCTTGCCGAATGCCCAAAGAAATGTAATGCACAATCCCCTGAAAGTAACAGACGCTCTTTGTTCTGTATCCAGCGGCCCTCGACCCAGCGCGGAACACAAAGCTCCTTGTAGATCTTCCGCACATAGAGCGACACTGCAGGGGCATCCACCCCTTTGTTGCCGCAAGTTTCCCAATCTTCCGAAGCTTGCAAAACCAAGAAATCTCTTTTGTCCTTGATCTCTGACCAAATCTCATGCCCCTTTGCCAGCCAATCCATACCAGAGAAACTAGCCTTGCGGGATATGAAGACCTGCACCATGTTGATCCTTCGATCTGGACCCGTCGTCTTGGTCTTCCAAAGTTTGCAAGAAAGACCTTCAATAGTGAGCCGCATGCTCTCTGGCCTCATGCACTGAACGTCGTCTGACCTCATGCTTCCCCAAAGCATCAGAAGTGCAACAAAAGCCAAAGCCCTTGCATATCCAGGTTGATGTCCGAGTCCTTGGCCCACCCTGTAGGTGTGGTAATAGGCGATCTGGTCGACGAAGGGGAAGACGAAGACGGCAGGCGAGGAACCGGGGAGGAGGTAGATCGGCACATGTAATGTAGTTGCAGAGGAGGCGATTTCCGGGTGGGGTTCGGAAAGGTGGACGGTATTGCATCAAGTGGTGGTGGTGGTGGTGGTGGTGGTGGTGGTGGTGGTGGTGGTGGTGGTGGTGGTGGTGGTGGTGGTGGTGGTGGTGGTGGTGGTGGTGGTGGGGTTCTCGTGGAGGCAGGGGACTGTAGGTTAGCATGAACGGTGGTAGATCTCGGTGAGCCCGGGACGTGTGGATGTCGTAAGGTCTGTGGATGTGAGCTTCCAGTGGAAGTGGAAGTAGTATCGTTGGAGAAGAGGTTCCGGCGTAGTAGTCGTACGAGATTGTCTTCCTGTGCTTCAAGCGATAGGACTTGCGCAGGTAGCCATCGTACCGTGACTTGCCGCATCACCTCATTGACACAGAGCAACGCGTCCGTAGAATCAAAGCCGCGAGGGAAAGCTCTACCGCCATTGGCAAACCGGCGAAACATGGGATGTAGATGACCTTGATGTAGTGCCCTGATCAGCGGTATGGTCTGGAACTGTCGTGCTCCACGTAGTGGAGTTCTGGATCGGGAGCGCTCCCGAACCATGGTGACGCAGTAAGGTGAAAACGGCTGCAGAATGAAGTAAAGACCACATGGTAACAACGAGCAAAAGCAAGTCCTTTTAGCAAGATGCGCAATTAAACGTACGTCAAGGAGATGGGTGAAAACGTACTCGTAGTACCGGAAGTCTGGTTCGCAGAATGGACACGGTAGTCTCTGCGCCTTCCTCCTCGTAGAAATAGAACAGCTTGCAGGGAGAATCATGACGTAGTGCCAGATATGGAAGTCGGGCTAGATGTAGTCGAACATGTACTACTGAATCAAGGTGATCGCGAAGCATGGCACACCAGTCCCAACACACGGCCGCAAGGGTCATACAAATGAACAAGCTGACATGTTGAAAGGAGATCCGGAAAATCGTCTCGTTGTAGCCGTGCCGAATCAATCGTGGCGGAGAGCAACGGATGTGAACCCGTTGCATAGCGGCAACCACGGAGTCTGAGGACATGTGCAGGTACGTGGTGTAGTCCGGGCCCGCCTCGACGTCGTCATGCAGCTCGAGGGTCACATCGATATACTGCACATAAGATGCAATGTGCGCAAGGGAAGCGAGGGGGAGAGGAAGGGTCATGAGTGTAACAGAAAGGGGCTGCGGGATTCATGCCGATACAACCAGGAAGGAAAGTGAAGGGGAGGAGGGAAAGCACACACTTTTGCTCGATCAATAGCACCAGGTCGGCAGCAGGAAGCTGAATCGGGGGTTGCCATGTCGTTCGGCGGGCCTCCACCTCCTTGAGGGTCGCGATTTCCGTGAAAGAAGCCATATATGGAAGGTGCCGGCCTTCTTGAAGAAGTTGAAAATGGCAAGGGTGTAGATAGAGTTGGTGTCGCTTTGTATAAGCGTGGCAAGACGGTGTTTCACTTGATCCACGCTCATGTCGCTCCACACGTGGAACTCATAGTGTTCAGCCAGCCCAGGGCAGCCAGAAAGATCAGCGCAAAGAAACCAGGCAGGGACGACGATGTGCAGGCGCACAACGTTGGGTGGACATGCCAAGCCGGCGGCTGCTGCAGAGCGTTTGGTGGCGGTCACCATGCTGTAAGGGCTTGACCAAAATGGCAGCACTGAACAGGGAGGTCCCCCAGGAGGTCAGGAGACGGAAACGAGGGAGGGAGAGAGAAGAGCAAGAGGAGAGAGAGAGAGAGAGAGAGAGAGAGAGAGAGAGAGAGAGAGAGAGAGAGAGAGAGAGAGAGAGAGAGAGAGAGAGAGAGAGAGAGAGAGAGAGAGAAGAGAGAGAGAGAGACGAGAGAACGAGAGAAGAGAGAGACGAGAGAACGAGAGAACGAGAGAACGAGAGACGAGAACGAGAGAACGAGAGAACGAGAGAAGAGAACGAGAGACGAGAGAACGAGAGAACGAGAGAACGAGAGAACGAGAGAAGAGAGAGAGGAGAGAACGAGAGAACGAGAGAACGAGAGAACGAGAGAACGAGAGAACGAGAGAACGAGAGAACGAGAGAACGAGAGAACGAGAGAACGAGAGAACGAGAGAACGAGAGAACGAGAGAACGAGAGAACGAGAGAACGAGAGAACGAGAACGAGAGAACGAGAGAACGAGAGAACGAGAGAACGAGAGAACGAGAGAACGAGGAAAAGCACGGAAGTATTTCTGTCCAAGCAACTGAGCGTCACCACGGTCAGTGAGAAAGTGCTATGTCCAACTGTTCCTGGTCCTCTTGGTACTCGTCGAGGCGGTCCAGGTCGGCTTGCGATTGTTCAAGTAGTAGTAACTCATTGAGCCGCACCGCGTTGGACGCTCCCACGTCTAGTGAGTCTAGTGGGTTGAGAGAGTAGAACATGACCTCCGTGCCGCGAGTGGCCACCCGGTAGTGGAGGACGTTCATGTTGAGGTTCTCAAGTTCAAGCATTCGAGTGAGTAGGTCTCGTGCAGAACTGGGTCGAGGTAAGTGGCGCTGAGTCCGATAGTTGGTAATCTTGCTGAAGGTGTTGAAGCTGACGGTGGATCCTGTGAACACTGGTCGAGTGCAAGGCACATAGTGGTCCGTGGAAGCAAAAGGATCATAGGCCTCGTCGGCGGTGGTGTCCAAGATTTCTTGTGAGTCGGCGATCTCCAGATTGTCGGGGGATGGTTCCCGGCCAGGTCGAGAAAGTCCGGAACGAGGATCACGAGCGCACTTAGACCGAGACCGTGATCGGGACGTCCGTGGGGTGAGGTGCACGGTGCTGCTTGGGGCGGAGATGGTGGGGTCAATCCGCCGTCCTGCACCTCGAGATCCGAAGCGATGTGGTTTTGCCCTTGCGATCTGGCCTCGATATCGTAGTTGTCCACTGATCCAGGTGGGCCGCTCGTACGAAGTGCGGAGGTCGTCATAGCTGGGGCCGTTCAGTATCATGGTCTTTTCGAAATCATTGTCGACCTGGACGTCACGGTTCAACTCCTACAAGTGAGTCGCTCGATGAATTATGAGCTGATGCACTTCCTACATGGTCGGAGCATCACGCATTTCATCACCCGTGATGTGCATCAACCGCGACCTCCTCAACTATTACAGGGAGAACCGTGCCCTCACATGCGTGGACCATTTCTTCCTCCTCGGTCCCTTCCGCTTGGCTCCGCCTTCGTTGATGTGGTGCGTTTCTCAGACGCTGTCCTTACCTTAATGGTACCACATGAGCTCCGGACATGTACACTAGCTAGCGTATCCTCCCGCCACCTCCCACTACACCTCCGGGAGTACGTAGCAAGCCTAGCTAAAGCTAACTGGCTTCACGCAGTAGCACGGACAACACGAACTTCTCTCTTTTTAGCGTTGTGGCGAAGTCCCGCGTTAGCCCGGAGAAGAACTCTAGCCTTTGGCTAGCTAATCTCCAGGGTGGGTTGGGTGGGCACTCGAAATTTGCCCCCCAATAGCTGGGGGCCTTTCAGCACAATGGCCACGGAGTAGCACTGCTTCACCGGCCATGTGCAGTCACTCTAGCAAACAGACAAGCTTCGTTCTGTTTAGCTTCAGAGGAAAACCCCTTCGACGTTTTCTAGCGAAACACCTTCGATGTTTCCCAAAGGGATACTAGCGCTAGCATACACTGTCGTACCTCGTCCCTCGGCACGAGTGCGTACACTAGCTAGCGTATCCTCCCGCCACCTCCCACTACACCTCCGGGAGTACGTAGCAAGCCTAGCTAAAGCTAACTGGCTTCACGCAGTAGCACGGACAACACGAACTTCTCTCTTTTTAGCGTTGTGGCGAAGTCCCGCGTTAGCCCGGAGAAGAACTCTAGCCTTTGGCTAGCTAATCTCCTCGCGCAGCCGTAGGGCTACCAGGGACCTAGCTTACGGGCCTTCTTAGCGAACCTCGGAGCCTTCGGCTCTCCGGTCCTTTTCCTCACTCCTAGCTCCTGGAAGTAGCTAGCCGAGTGTTCGAGGAGACGGCCCAGCACGCGCCACTCTAGCTTTTCCCCCTCCAGGCTCACCCTGAAGTCCGGGGAGAAACTAGCGAAGTTCTCGTTCGTGAGGTCGTCCGCTAGCTGGTTCAGATCCCTGCGGATCCACTGTAGCTGAAGCTCACAGTTCTTAGCGGAGAGTTCCTCTGCTAGCTCCATCAACACCAAGGTCGACGGGAACTTCGTCGTCATAGCCTTCTTCAGTAGCGCCTCGTTGGACTGGTTGTCGGTGTAGCCACGGATGGCCACCTTGGAGGTCTTCTTAGCGTCCCCTTCCGGGACCCAGAGCCTCACACCAACCAGAGTAGCCAGTAGCTCCAGCGCGGCTATGACCTTGTTCGGGTCCCCCTTAGTGAAGGCCCAGGGGGCCCATTCCTTCTTCACCTCTAGCGAGAACCAGGGACCGTGGCAGCCGTCCACTAGCTCGAGGAAGCCCCCAATCCAGGCACGTCCATTCTCGGCTTTAGCATCGGTGTAAAAGGAGAGCGGTGCCGCACCGTCCAATAGCGAGGCTGGCTTCTGGAGACGGCCTCCTGCTTCCAGGCGATCTGCTAGCCAACCACAGAGGACGCGAATCATCGTGGGTAGCGTGAGGAGCCCCAGCTTCCCCTGGATAGCCGAGGACCAGGCGTGTAGCGGTCCCAGGAAGGGGCGCTCCCAGTCTAGCGCCATGGAAGCGAACCCCAGGCGCCCTAGCCTTGCCCCTGTGCGAAGGGTCGGGCCTCACACTTCCCATCTCGGACTAGCTTCCGTAGCCATTCCACTAGCCAGTCGGTTCTCTTCTGAGACAGGCCTAGCCTCCAGGTGGAGTACTCCGTTTCCATGCCTAGCCACTCCACCCGAAATCCCCCCCTCGTCTTGGCCCATTTGAAGGGGTACCCAAGACTAGCGAGGAAGAGATAGCTTAGCGGGATCCCCATGCGTCCTCTAGCCCCTCGGCCCAAGGACTCGAGGTCGTCGGCATAGAGAAGCATGTCTAGCGGGAACGATGGCCCTAGCAGGTGGTACGTGAGTCGAAGCCCACACGCCGCTATGCGGGTCCACCAGTAGCTCGCACATGATAGCCCGAAGGTCCCCACCAGATTGACGTAAACCGTCTGGCTGTCGGGGTCCCCCGGTATAGCTTCCTCGGTGTCGATCTGACACCCTAGGTAGCCATGCTCTCCTTCGGCGTGCTTGTAGCGTCGGTGAGCTTTAGCGATGTCGCCCACCACGGAGAAAGCCACCTCGTTAGCGTCGATGTGCTCCCGAAGTAGCTGCTTCTTCTCCCTAGCTCCTGGGGCCCGGATCTTGTCCCGGCACTTGATGCGGTGGTTGACTCTCACCCCCACCGGTAGCCCCTCCTCGGCCTGGAGGAGGAAGTCAGTAGCGCCCGGATGAGGCGGAGGTATAGCGGCTGCCCCGGGGCCACCTTTAGCAGTTCCGGGTCTCCCAGGTCATTAGCTTCCAACCACTCTTTCCAGATCAAGCGTAGCTGCTCCTGGAGATCTTCGGAGCTAGCTAGGGCACAGCCCTTGGCCCCCCCGGCAGCCATCTCTAGCTCCGCCTCCGAACCCACCTTAGCGAGGATCACCTCCATCATTTTCTCCCGTAGCCAGTCCCAATTAAGACCCTCGGCGTAGCTGCGAGTAGCGTGGGGCCAGCGTCCTGGAGAGCAGAGGCCCCCACCATCATGGTAGCTCTTGTTGCCACCTAGCTGTTGGCAGGTCCTTGGTGGTCCTGAACCCCCTAGCACTCGCGGACCCTCCGGCTCACAGGTCGGGAAGGTCTCGGGTAGCGGGCACTCCGGCCTAGCGCCACCCCCCTCCCCCTGGCAGCGGTAGCAGGGTGCTGGCAGGAGTCCAGAATCAGGGTAGCCAGCCACTGGCACATCCTAGCGGGCCACTTTTCGGAACCTGAGGTCTTGAAGGGGCCCTTGGCGCTTGAACATGCGGCCCAGAGTAGCAGCAGAAGGCAGCGGTCCTGTGTAGCAGCCCTTTTTGTCATAGCACGGCAGGCCTTCGTGTACAAAGTCGGGCATAGCAGAAGAGCACTTTAGCAGCAGCCGTGTCGGCTTAGCGTATGGCGTACCAAAACTAGCCTGGTGGAAGGCTACGGTCCGTAGCCCCTTTTGCAGAAGGTGGGCTAGCGGCGGCCACTGCCACATAGAGGCCGGCCGTGTCCCTTGGTGCAGGGTCCTCGGGCTGCTCCATGGCAAGGAAAGTAGCTGCACCGTCGGCCACGAGGTTAGCGACCTCGAAGCTGAAATCCGCAAAGATGTTGCCCAGTATAGCGCGGTCTCTCTCAGCAGGTGTTAGCGTTTCCAGACCCCGGGGACATTCATAGCTTCGCACGGGGCGGGGCCCCTGAAAGTTAGCCCAGGGAGCTCTGGAGAAGCTAGCGCACGGTGGAGAGAGCACGACCGCATCGAATTCCTTGGTAGCTATACGGTCCAGATAGCCTTGCCGGATCTTGGGCTGGCTAAGGTCGTATTTAGCGTGCCGTAGAAGATCGACACACTCGACCCGCACATCTAGCCCGAGTTCTGCGGCTAGCTGGTGCAAGCACTGCGCCACATCTAGCCGGCGCGATGTACCAGAGAACAGGTAAAGCACTGGTAGCGGCTGTGTAAGCGTAGCGGCCGCCGGAGCTGGCGTAGCATCCCCCCTGGGGGGGGTCACAGGCACTGAGGGCGCGGCCGCCGTAGCGGGTCAGTTGGAGGGCTTGTCCTCCTTAGCGGCCTCCGTCTGCTTCTTGGTGGGGCATTGCGTAGCGGGGTGCTTTCCGAAGCATAGCGAGCAGACGTGCTCGAAGTGGCACTTGCTGCCATTCTTGCAACCCTTGGCGTTGTAGCGGAAGCAGATGGGCTTCCCTTGCGGCCTTGCCCCCCTTGGGGGGGGCGTCTTTGCCTTTGCCCTTCCCCTTGGGGGTCTTAGCAGGCCGCTCCTCTGTCCAGGTCCAAGGGCTGTGGCCGTTTAGCATGGAGGGCTAGCGGCGTGGTGAAGTGCCTCTCCTTCACGCTAGCGTCCTTGTAGGCCAGGACTAGCGCGGCGCCGAAGGAATAGCCGGCCGTGGCCATGACCTTGTACGCATGCTTCCTGATAGCGTGCTCGTAGCTGAGCACCAAGGGCCACGGGGGCACTAGCGACCCCGAGTCGGCACTAGACCGGAGACCATAGTAATAGTCTCCGAGGAGATAGTCTTTGTAGCGCTCGAAGAGGGCCATGGTGACATCCTGTAGCTCCTCCCGGTTGGGGTGCCTTAGCTGCATCATAATTAGCGTGTTCTGGAGCACCGTGAGCCGCAGCCGTAGCTGCTCCGGCCCAGAGGGCGTGGCGGCCCTAGCTCCTCCCTTCTTCATGGATAGCGTGCCATTGCCATTCCAGACGGGCAGTAGCGTGTCTGGGTCCCACTCGTCCCGGCTGATGACCTCGGTTAGCGGCTCCGCCCGGAACTCGCCAGATTCGAGCTCGCCTAGCTTCTTCTCAACGTACTCCTTAGCGGGGGTCTGCTTGTCCTCCAGGTCTCCGAACTTAGCGGTGAAGGCCTGACGCATGGCCATGTAGTCGGTAGCGGGGATGGGCTTTGCCCAGTCCCGGACCTCGCTTGTAGCCTCCGCCTCCGCTTGCCGCTCGGTGCGGGAGTTAGCGGTCCTCCATGCGATGGTGACCCCCGCGGCCTGAGCGCGGCTAGCGAGCGAGGTGGACGGCTCAATTGCAAAGCTGTCCTTTAGCATCTTCTTGAGGTCCGCCTCATCTGTCGCCGAGGCTGCAAATTTAGCGACGGTATCAATACCGTTGGAAAAGAGCTCGGATTGGATAGCATCCGAGACTTTATGCTGCACTAGCAGGAATCGAAGCTCGCTGCTTCCGAGGGCTAGCTTCTTTGCCAGAGCCTCTGCCATGGTAGCAGGCACGACGGGCCCTACGCCACCCTAAGGAAAACTTGTCAAGGGAAAAATTCCTGCTAGCACATTGGGGAAAAGCTCCTAGCGTGAGAGTGTGTGTGGGGAGTGCCAGTCGATAGCTTTCGCTGAAAGGGGGCGCTGCAGCAGAGAGCGGCCCTAGCAGCCCCACCGACCCCGGCCCCCCCCCCCTCAGTACTCCCGACACTCTCTCGCTCTAGCTTTCCCTTCTTTCTGGCTGCCGACATGTGTGTAGCATGACTGTAGCGTGCACACACTGGCAACTGTAGCAAGGGACGACCCTGACTTTTGCTGCGGCTAGCGGTCGGCAGCAGAGGGCGCTGCAAAGGTAGCCGCGTGCAAAGACAAACGTAGCGGGTGCAGGTAGCGAGGCCGGGGCCTGTAGCGAGGCAGGGGCTGCCCTTTTTAGCGGCCGCCCCAGTCCTCCCCGCGGCTCCACTGCTTGCACCCATCACAGCAGTGAGTAGCGTGGTCGTCGCACTTGAACCACATCCGCCTGTTGCAGGCTCTTAGCGAACAGACCTCGCAGGTCGTAGCGCACCTGAAAATACAGGCGTTAGCGTCCCAGTGGCCTAGGGAGTAGCGGCAGCGTCCAGGCTGGTACTGCGTATAGCAGCTTGGCAATAGCATGGCCAGCAACTCGCTAGCGCGCTCCCCTTGGGGCGTGCTAGCGGGAGGGTGGGCGTAGCGACACATGAGTGCCACGTCCTCCCGGCCTAGCGAGTAGAGGTGCTTTTTCACTGTGGATAGCGTTCTTTAGTAGCGTGTTGTCGGCACCTTTGCCGTAGCGGGGGTTGGGCCCCTTGCCCTTCCCCTTCTCGAAGCGCTGGTCCCAGGAACCTAGCGGCCACAGATCGCGGTCAATAGCGGACCACGAGAGCTCGAGGTACCAGTAGCCCTTCCCTTTGGGAAGGCTGTTAGCGTGGGCCCCCGGGGGGGCCTGGCTCGCCCCTTTAGCGCCACACTCACGGGTGTGCCCTTAGCGTCCCGGACGTTATCGGGCATGCCCCCCGCCTCTCGCGGCGTAGCAACTCCAGGTAGCGGTCCGGGTCCTCGAATAGCGTGCTCCACGTGTAGTCGAACACATTGATTGTAGCGGCCGGTTGGCCCTTTCCCCTGCCCCTCTCGCCTCGGCCACGGCCAGGGCCAGCGGCCCGAGGGAACGAGGGGCTAGCGGCCCGCGGCCCGATCTCCATGAACTTCCTAGCGGCCGACTCCGCCGGCGTAGGATCCATGGTAGCAGGCGGTGGCAGCCGGTGCTGCCGTAGCGGCGGCAGTAGCGGCCACTGCTGGTAGCGGTGGCGTCCCTGGTAGCGGCCTCCTCTGCGGCCTGCAGGGAGGCTTTGCTAGGCGGCCTGCTCCTCCTTAGCGAGCCGCTCCGCGGCCTCCTTTCTGCGACTCTCTGGTCGTGCTCGGCCGTTTTCTCTAGCGCCAGCTTAGCGGCTATGGCTTCCGCCTCCTTGCGGGCCTTGGCCTTTGCCGCGCTAGCGGCCGCGTTGGCTGCGGCGAGCTGGTCTAGCTCTTTGCTGCAGCAGCGGCGGCTTCTGTAGCGGCGAACCTCTGCGTGAGGCCCGCTGACATAGCGTCATCCAAACTAGCGATGTCGTCCTGGGACAGGTCGGCCCAGCTCGTAGCGGACAGAACTCGACGCTCCATCATGTTAGCGGGGCTCTGTTGGCGGACCCCGGCCCCTAGCCACTTCCTGGGCGGGGCCTCTTTGTCTAGCTTTTCGACCGCCTCCTGCGACATAGCGATCAGCTCCTGTAGCAGAGGCTTGTCGAGATAGCGGTGCAGCCCATCGGTGCACTCCGAGGGTCGGAACCTTAGCGCCCTCCGCAGACCACGGAGGGTCTTTGGCAGGTAGTCGCCAGTAGCGGGCTCCTCGACCGTAGCGGGGCCATCCGCTGGCCCTGCGCCCTTGGGCGACGTAGCTCTGGCATCCTTGCCTTTTCCTCCCATAGCGGCGCCCAAGGCACGGATCGGGTGAAACGGCTAAAGAAAATCTAGCTACCCCAAGGTAGCGAAGCCGAAGGCTACCCGTGGGAGGAGGTTTAGCACAGTCACTGGCTCCTGCGCCTAGCTCCTTTGTAGCCCTGTTGCCTAGCGGGTGTAAAGCCCGCACGTTTCGTAGCGCCTTCCTCCGCTCCTTAGCTCCTTCCTGCAGGACGGACCTAGCGCAAGCACTGGCTCCTCTCCTAGCTCCTGTGTTCCCTGGGTGGCCAGAAGAAGGGTCTCCCGGCCCCGGTTTCCTAGCGCCTGCCTTCGCTCCTTGCTCTTCCTGCAAGACACTAGCGGAACACGAAAGCACAACACAGGCACACAGCAAGTGACATGTAGCAAGAACGTGGTTCCCTCCACTCTCTTCTTTCTCCCGCTCTCCCCTCCCCCCCCGCCCCCCTTCACGCCCGAAGGCCCCCCCTGTTTGCGTAAACCTCTAAAGGGGTAGCTCTAACAGGTACCTACAGCAATGGCTGCATGCTCATACATATACATTCCGCTGCCCATTGGCTCAAGTGGTTTTACCATATTGAGACAAGACAAGCTCTCCTTGCGTAGCAAGACAAAACAACTACTGTCCGTGTGCAGGGCGCTGCCCTTTGATCCTTAGGGAATAAACTGGTCATACACCTCCTAACAAGGAGCATTTCCTTGTGGGTGTATCGGCTCAGTTTTCTGGTAGCGGAGCCCGGAAAGGGCCGCCCGCCTCCCAAAGTCCGCTACAGCGGTCGGCCTCGCCGAACGCTTAACCAAGCGGATAAGAGGCAGCACAATGTCGAGCTCGCATAGCGAAGCCGACGACAGTTCCCAATCCTCCGGGGGATATGAGAACGAAGAGACCTCCCAAGGTCCAGCCACTTATGTCGCACAGTCATATGCAACATCTGACCGCATGCTTGCATCATTAGGCATAACGCCCAAGATCGCGCCTGCCTATGATGGCACCACCTCGTGGTTTGAGTATGAACAGTTGATTGACGACTGGTGCGACATAACAACGCTGGATGACACCAAAAGAGGTCCGTCTCTCAAGACGAGGCTCTCCGGATTGGCCGCAGTACAAAAGGAATCACTGAACCGAGAAAGGCTTGCAGCCCCAGATGGAGTAGATTACTTCAAGAAGAAGATGCGTCCATTTTTCGTGAAAGGAGAACAGTACGTTTTCCTGTGGCGTTTCCTCGGCCTATTCAAGGCATGGAAGGGCAACCAAGACTTTGTGACTTGGATTGCCAAGTTTGAGATCGTGCTACAGCGCGTGAAAAACTCATGGATGGATCTCTTACCAGAGATAGCTCTGGAGGATGCCCATCCAGATTTCATGCAAGCTGTGCAGGCAGACCAAACCTTCTTGCGCATGCAGGATGCAGCCGAGAGAGACACATATGCCGCACGCTATTTCGAAACATGGAACAAGGAACGCCTTGACAATCATCGAAGAGCGTTTCCTCTGAACGATAATCTCCTAGCTCTCCTCTTCCTAGTGCAGTCCGACCTAAATGAGATGCAACGTGAGAGGTTGGTAACAGCATTGACCAACCAAGGTCACCGAATTGAGACCTACACGTACCCTGTGGTACGGCAGACCATGTTCGATCAGTTCTCAACGACCAGAACTGGTCTGCAGGATCCCAACATTCGGCACTCTTCTCACAAGAAGGACCGCCATGGAAGGAGAGACCAACGCCGTAAACGCGGAGGTCGAAACTTCCTCATCCTCGATCAGGGTGAATACGATGGAGTCGATGGATTCTGGCTCCAAGACGAAGACACCCTTGAGGAAGGCTTTCTTGCCGCCGAGGATGAAGAAGCTGTCTTCTGGACAGTTGATGACCATGAGGCCTTCGTTGCAAGGAGATTCAAAAAGGGAAGAAGACCAAGAATGCGTCCCGGATCACCGGGAAGAGCAAAGGGTGGCAAGCGAAAAGGACGTGGCCGTTTTAGGTCATACCGCGGAAAAGGGAGAGCCAACCAGGCAGAACATGATCCAACTGATTCCAGCTATTTCGGTAAAGGTAAAGGAAAGGAAAAAGGAAAAGGTGGAAAAGGCAAAGGAAAAGGAAAGGACAAAGGAGATAAAGGAAGCTCCTTCAAAGGCGCAAAGGCAAAAGGCAAAGGTAAGGATACAGCTAAGTCTGCCTCCTTACAAGGAGACCAAACTGGATCTCCACAGGCCTATGAGAGTTCCACCGCACCGAGCTGGGATTCATGGTATGAGGACAGTTATTATACTGACTCCAGTTGGAATTATGCCGCTTATGACGATCAAACGTCTTATACATACTATGCATCACAAGCCTCACGAAGAAAAACACGGAGAAAGAAGAGAAGAAATCAAGCAGGATCATCAGGTAGAGGCACAGATCCGAGCGCGCACCAAGAACCCGTGTTCAACTCATCAGTGAGTTACGTGCCCCAGGTCTTTGAACCATCCGAGGGGCAAGGTGTTGAAACTGCAACAGCGGTGTTTCCGTTGCAGCACACCGTCCTATCTGCTCTCACAGAGCGGATCAATCTTGATAAGAACCCTACCTTTGTCATACTTGACTCAGGTTGTACTAGGGCTATGGGTTCCCGCTATGCGGTGAACAGGCTTATCAAGGCCGTGAAGCAACGTGCCCCAGGCATGATTGATTTCACTTTCTCACCTTCGAACACGAAGTTCTCTTTCGCAGATAGTGAAACAGCTCTTATCAAGGAGCGTGTAACTCTATGGTTCAACACAACTCCAAGAAGAGATACAACCATCGAGGTTCTGGATCAGGGGAGAGTTCCCATTTTGTTCTCCATCGAACAGATGAGGAATCTAAGAATGACCCTCGAGTGTAGTCCCACAGCTGACCTAGCAACGTGTGAAGCTTTCGGTTTGTACAAAACCCCCCTTCCGATTAGTACCAATAACCATTTGGTATTGGACCTTCTAGGCTTCACTTCCACCAGGAAGTATCTCCCTAAGTCAGGTACGTCGTTCAGTGCGACGGAGACTGCTCTAGGAGCTAAGAAGCCAAAGGAAGAAAGAAGATCTTATACTAAGATCCCGGAAGGTCGCTGTCCAGCCTGCGCAGGACAGAAAAAGCCTCATACGTTCCTCAAAGGTTGCGACAAAGCACCTGAAGGAGCAGCTGATCCACCACCGAAGGGCATTCCAGGTAAGAAGAAGCCTCTTCCATCTGATCCGGCAGAATCATCTGCCAAGAAACCTGATCCACCAGAACCATCTGGTGATGCTCCTGAGCCTTCCGAACCATCGGAACCATCATCAGGCTCTAGAGACAAACCTGCAGAATCATCTGCACCGCACGAACCTCCAGAAGAAGAAAGACTTGAGGTTCCACCTGCGAAGACAAAGACTCCAAAGGGTCTTAAAAACCTTCTGAAGAAAACCCGCAAATATGCGGTCAAACCTCCTGTTGAGGAGAAGTCTATGGTCCCAGGAGCTGATGACGGGACGGAGGTAAAGCCGCTTGAGTCAAGAGAATACCCGGCTCCTGGTACAGACTCACCTACAGGTGAAGAGATTGTCGCAGAACCATCGCCATCTCTTCCCATTGCTCTTCGCAGGATTCATGAGAAGCTTAAGGACCCTGTAGAACTCTATAAGCTTCACCTTAAGCACCGTCATATGAGTACGGATCAGTTCAAGCGACGCACGAAAGCCTTACAGATCCCAAAGGAGATATATGAGCTATATGACCAACTGGTCAAAAAGTGTTCAGCCTGTCAGGAACACGTGAGAGCTCCTTCAAGAGCGAAGATTTCCGGTTTAAGATCAGAGACTTTCGGTGATCTCACCTTCGTAGATCACGGTGAGCTTCCAATTCCCGGCAAAAATAGTCGCTTGATATTTCTTATTCTCTATGACGGAGCAACAAACCTGTTGACTTCCGAAGTAGTCCAGGATAAGGAAGAGCATACTACAATGTCGATTATGAATGACTATTTTGAGAAATTTCAGATCAACCCAAGGGTTGTAGTTGGAGATCAAGCATTCATGACTCCAAAAATGGAGGCTTATTACAATCGGCAGAATATCAAGCCTGTAGCAACAGGACCTGGAACACCATGGCCCAACAGGGCCGAAGCTGCTGTAAGATTGCTGAAGCATCAGATTAAGATCATACTTCAGATCCTGAAGGATGGTGACCCGCAGTATAACGGAATCACCATGAAGTATGGCAACCTCGTTCGACAAGCATGTTTGGCAAGAAACTCTTCGATTACCTATGGAGGAGTTACTCCTTTAGAAATGGCCTTTGGTAGGCGTCCTCGAGATGTTATAACACCAGAGAACGCTGATCCCAATCAGTTGACAGGTAATCCAACTGATACGGAAGTCACTGCGAGAGCCATTAAGGAGCTTGCCAACAGGGCTTACCAAGAGGCACGCCAATCTGATGATCTGCGCAGAGATCTTGCGGCCAGACTGTCAATGACCGAAGGACCTTTCTCTTTGGGAGATAAGGTTTTCTACTGGTCAGAGGATAAGTCTAAGATTGGATCAACTGGGTCCAAACATGGATCTTGGCTAAAAGGAAAGGTGATCTCCGAACTCGGAGGATCCATGGTAGGTGTGGATCTTGGAACACGCATCGTCCGCGTTAATATCTCAAAACTGAGGAAAAATTATGACATAACATCTGATGTGGAGATTCCTCTCGCGCCTGATGAGGAAACTCTGACGTCAGAAGGTTCTGACCACGCAAGTTGCATGGTCACCTTTGATGCTTCCCTGCAGTCGACAGACCTAACGGTTCCGCATCAAGAGTGTCACTGGCAGGTCACCAGCACTGGGAAGATTGACTTCCTAGAACTCTACGGTGGATCTCCCCGTATGAGTCACAAGGCTGCCCTGTCAGGTCTGCGAGTAGGTCAGCCAGTCGACTTGCGTAGTGGTCTAGATCTTGAGCAACCGCAAGGTCGCTCCAATCTTCTTAGGATCATCAAGGAACAAGAACCTACTATTATTGTTATGTCACCCGATCACTCTCAGTGGTCTAGCTGGTACTCACAGTGGAAGAAAGGCTCTGCCAAGAGACTTTCTGTTTTAAAATTCTGTGAATCGGTCGCAGACCACCAAATGAAGCTCGGACGTTACTTTGTTCTTGAGAACCCATACTACAGCAGGCTCTGGTCTTCACCAGAAGCAAAACGCCTGTTTTCCAACCGCAAGATCAGCTATGAGGTCTGTAACCTACAAGCCTATGGCATGAAAGATCCAAAAGGATACTATGAATCGAAATCCTCGATTTTCATGCACAACCTGCCACCGCAGGTTCTAACTCCTCTCCAGAGGCATTCTGCCAAAACGAAATCTCCAACATCTCCACCAGGAGACGAAAAGGGTATTCAAGGCTACGGTCTTAAAACGAAACTCGCACAAGTGTATCCTTATGAATTCTGTGAGACCTTTGCCTCGTGTTTGGCAAGATTCCTGAAGAGAGATACATATGCATCTCATCTTTCTTTAGTCACAGACATACTAGGATACTCTGGAGATGAATGCCTCCAGGGACTTTCGGAACTTCTTGACCAAGAGTATTCACTTTTGACAGCAAATCCTCTCAAGGATTCCAAACTCCTGCAAGATCCGAAAATCAGATCACTTGTTGCTAGAGTAAATTCCTTATCGAGTAAAACTGAATTACCATTGCATCATTCCAAACCATCACCGTCCCTTGATGCCTTGGTGTCAGACATTACTCGCCTTAGATCAAGACTCTTACCAGGGTCTGGTTTCGAACAGTGTACTCTATACAGAGGTACATTTGGAACAGTCAAAGCACTCACCAGTGTAACTGATGGCGTTCTTGTCTTCTGGAACAAGAAGAAGCCCAATTCGACTATGACGTGTTGCTTGCCGCACCAGGTTTCCTGGAATAAAGTACACCCATCAACCTTCTCGGGGGTGCTCTTCCAGATGACAGGCGGCAAGACTTCACCGTCCGTGCGAACACCGCCGGATGTTATCATGTCGGACGAAGAGGTTTCGCCGTCAGACCCGTCAGAACCCATGAGCACTAATCGCTCACGGATCACATCTGACGATGTCTCTATGCCGGAACCAGATCAGCCGATGCCTCCCGGCACGCCGCCGTCGCGTCCTCCTCCTCCCATACCTCCACCGCGACTACCGGCCGTTTCCTCCGATGAGCCCGTGGCTCCTGCTCGGGCTAAGCCTCGCGTGCATCCGCCTCCTCGCGTTCCGTCTCCTCGGCGTCTGGGGGGTGATGTGTCGCCAAGGTCTTCATCGGAAAGGAAAGTTTCGCCGCACAAACAGAAATCACCTTCACAGGTGCCGACACCAAAACCTAAACCGAAGGCACATCCACAGGGACCCATTCTTCCGTTACAACAAGATGAAGAAGATTCTGAAGAAGAACTGGTCCCGGACGACCCCGGACAACCGTCCGCTCCTCCTCACACCTCTGGTTCACCAGAACCGGAGAGCGATGCCGAGTCAGAAGACACAAGGTATTACTCTGATGAGGAAGGTGACCTGGTCGTAGATGAGAAGGACTGGATCCTTCTCACAGAAGAACAGAAACTGTGCAGTAACACAGGTTCTTTCTCCATGCCTCGGTACATGCATGGCGGACCCGTAGACATCAGAGAGGTAACATCAAGAGTGAGGTCAGACCGAACACGGTATAAACCCACCAAAAGGTTCCGATCTGACATCCGTGAAGAGTATGATCTTCTCACGGAAGAGGACAAGGCCTTATCCCTAAGTTCCCCCAGGAACTCAGCAAATCTGACCCAGAAGGCACAACGGAAGGAGGCAACCGCCAAAGAAAAGCGTGAGATGAAGAAACAGTTTGATGAAGCGAAAGCAGCAGAATATCAGAGCTGGCTAGACAATGATGTCTTTGAGCTCGTCGATACACGGAAACTCGGAAACATCCGAAATTATGTCACTGGTCGATGGGTCCTGACTCTAAAAAGAGATAAGGACGGAAACTTCCTTAAGTGCAAGGCCCGATGGGTCCTAAGAGGTTTCCAGGATCGACAAAAGGACATACAGCAAACTGATAGTCCTGCTGCGAGTCGCCCAGGTTTCCGCTTAGCGATTCAACTAGCAGCTAACAAGCTGTGGAATCTGACACACATCGACCTAAAGACTGCTTTTCTGCAGGGTGAAGCCTATGATGAGTCGAGAGACATAATCTGTCAGATTCCTCCTGAAGCAGGTTATCCTCCCTACATTGCAGCGAGGATGAAGAAACCCGCTTATGGACTTAACGATGCACCTCGAAGATGGTGGAACATCGTTGATAAGGCACTCCTGTCTTACGGCCTGGTGCCAACCCGTGCGGATCGCTGTACATATGTTCTGTATGGTAAGAAGTCTGCAACAGCAGATGCTGAGATCAAGAAGTCTCAGCCAAAGACCATGGAATCAGCGATTGACTATCTCCTAGATCCCATAGCAGGCAACAATGCCAAGGGTAGACAGGTACATGGAGTAGTCTGTTTACATGTAGATGACCTGTGCATGGCCGGTGATGACACCTTTCGTAAGGCCGTGATTGAATCGATCAAAAAGGAGTTTGCAGTCGGTTCTGAAGACACGAACGATATTATGTTTGTAGGACAGAGATTAGTCTGGAAGGATGCTACAGCATCGGTACCAGCACATATCTCAGTAAATCAGAACCTAGCTGTTGAAGCTCTAGAGGAAATTGTTTTTGATAAGAAGCTCAACAATGAGCAACAATGCACACCACAGCAGCACACTGCTTACAGAAGTGTTTTAGGACAGATCAACTGGCTACAAAGCCGGACTCAAGCTCACATCTGTTATCGCTTCAGTCGGTGTGCGAGTAAGGCTGCCAAGCCTACTATCGGTGATATTCGAGAATTGAACAAGCTTGTTAGGATTTTTTATTCTCTGTGTGGACCGTGGCATGTACAATCATTATGATTGTTAACAAATTTCCCATCAAAGGTGGAATATATCGAATGCCAAACATTCGAATATATCATATTATAATCAATAAAATATTCCAGTCAAGCAGAGGCAGCACAGGTCTTCATTTTCCGCACCGGGGGTTGCCGCGATCCCTGGAGTCACAACGGCTCAGGGATAGGCCCAAGAATATATACAGGGTTGGGACGGGCGGGACAAAACAAACTACAAGCAATCTGTTATTGCTTCCCACCCACCCTCCGCTTCGAGGCGACGCGGATATAAAAAGATCATCACTGTCCAATAGCAAACTATCGAAACAGGTGATGTTGAAAAAGGATTTGGGCAAAAACCCAAAAATCAAAAATGTGATGGGAAAAACATGTCACTGATTTTCCAAAGGAAAATTTCCACAAAAGAATAAAGTGATCATCCCTACGGGAGGATGTACTTATTCTCTGTGTGGACCGTGGCATGTACAATCATTATGATTGTTAACAAATTTCCCATCAAAGGTGGAATATATCGAATGCCAAACATTCGAATATATCATATTATAATCAATAAAATATTCCAGTCAAGCAGAGGCAGCACAGGTCTTCATTTTCCGCACCGGGGGTTGCCGCGATCCCTGGAGTCACCCCCTTCTTGAAAGGAGAGTGGCCCAGGTCGGACGCGACCTGTACCTGCAAAGCCTCTGCACCTCAGTGAATGAAAGCCGAGACGGCCCATCGGCAATGTTCGAAGAAGTGGGTACGCGGCCGTACCACACGTTCACTTGTGCTTGAGATTCAAGGTGAAGGATGCCACGCACCCAATCATCAGCGACACTCGAAGTATCTGCGAAGCAACGGATGCAAGAGTACCGCGCTCCCTCGTTATCAAGATAGCACACGAGTTGTGCTCCCTGGATAAGACCCTTCCACAGTTCGTATGCAATCAAGATTGGAGCAATCTCAAGCTCGAAGATCGGATTCTTCGAAAATGACAGGAGTTGAATCATGAGCTCATCTGGAACCGACTCACCGAAGTAGCCAGCACAGCTGCCATTCGGGGCGAAGAGGACGCCTCCGACGCCACCCCAAGATCTCTCAGCCTCACAAGCTCCGTCCGTGAAAAGAATCCAAGTCGCTCGAAGGCAAGGCTGAACCCTCAAAGGCTCAGCTGACTTGGTTCGCTCGATCAAGAAGTGCAATGCGGACCTGTGTAGAGCGTTCAAGTGAACGGACGAGTTGGCGTGTTTGCAAGCCCTCGACAAAGTCCGGACGGCTTGGTTGCTCACTCTCCCGAAGCTGTAACCTTCGAAGAAAACCATGCGCCCTTTCAACCTCTCAAAAGGCCTAGGCTCCAATTTACCCTGCTCAAGAACTTCGCTGAGCGAGGCGCACAGTTCATCACGCCTCTTATCGGTGTGGCCGATAAGAATTACACGGTCCTCCGTGTTTGCAAGATCAACCTGCAAACCCAGAGTTGCAAAGGAAGTTGCATGGTCAATCGCCTTCTTGCCCGACCTATCGAAGCGAACCCCCAACAGGTCAAACAAGCACTCGATGACCCAAGCAGTGTTGTCCTTCAAGATTCTCCTGCAGACATTCGTAAAATCGTCGAAATACGCAGTCCACACTATTCTTGCAAGAACAATCCCTATCTTCCAAATGGCGAACGATACACGCAAGAATGCACTTACTGACGCTACAGATCCGAAAGGAAGCGCGTTCAGGCCAAGGAGAAGCGGTTCTTCCTCTCCTGGTTTATTGACTGCCAGTCTCACCAGGGCGCGGTCAACTGGGTGAATGCCGTATTGCTTGTACGCGGACTTAAGATCATAATTTCTCCCAACCCAGCCCGACAAGCCTGAGGCAGGAGACCTCTCAAGCGCACAAGACAGAATCGCAGCAAGTTTGTCAATTGTATGTAGCTCGAACCTTTCGCAAAGCCCAACCGTCAAGTTAAGGCAAGAGATGGTGCAGTCGTCAATCAAGCGAACTTTCCCGTTTTGGACAATACCAAAGCGCATGACAATGCTACAAAGGGAGATCTCGGTCGAAACCCAAACCCAACCTAGGTCTATCTCCTTCTGCGTTTCTTGCCACGCTGATGCCTCAAGCTCTGAGTCCTGGCGGCGTGCAAGCTTCGTCACTACAGTCTTGTTCAATCCAGGGGCAAGCAATTTGAGGGTGTCCACCGACATCCTTGGTGCTCTGACCTTAGGTCCGGAGTTGCCGGTGGCCGGCATCCAGCCGGATATGCGAAAGCCAGCCACAACATCCCTGAAAAGGTGCTCATCGCTACATCCGGCCGCCTGCATCATTTCCTTAAACAGGAGAAGACGTTTGCCGTGCAAAACCTGTGCAAGGTAGCCAGGCATGTCGGAGTGAAGCTTATCCTCCTCAGGTTGGAGCTCCTTAGCTCGGGCACTCCACTTCTTGACAAAGTCGATTCGAGCACGGGCTAAGTCACCAGGATCTCCAACAAAGTTCGCATGAATCGCCTCATCTATTTCGGGTTCAAGATGGAAATCGAAGCTCCTGGGGTGTCCTGTGATCAAGGCCCTTCGAATGAACTCGGAAGGCTCACACGGAATGCCAATCGTCACAAGTTCAACCTGAGTGCCTTTTGCTGCGACCTGAACAGACCTCGGATCTGGGACCTCAAGGAAAGTAGGGTGCTCGCACAGTTCAAGTGAATGCAAGACGTCCCCCCATCCCAAAACAGAGCGACGAACAATGCGAGAGCCCTTAGGCTGCGTGGCCAAAAAGTCCATCACAAGTTGCGGCTTACTCGGAGGGCAGAAGCACGACAGAACATGTGAATATTCTGCGACCAAAGGCCCGAAGGAAGCCCCACGCGGTTGAAGACCCAAAGCCACCCTGGTGCTTTTGCTGTGGAAAGGCACCGACTGTTGCGGCGAGGGATTATCCAAGGATACCTGGATATGACTTGCCAAAGCTGAAAGCAACCGCAAACAGAAGACAGACGGATACTCGTCCTCGTCAGAAGTCGTGAATTTGACCTTACGCCCGAACAAACGTGGCTGCCATGGCTTGTGGGGGTGCGAGTTGTCACAACGAGCCTCAAGCGAACTGAAGACATTCTTGGACGACCACAAGCGGATCAAGCGAGGACGTGCACCCCCATGGCAACACAAGTGAAAACGGGTGAAAAACCCAGGGCATACAGAAGTAATGGACTGAAAGAAAGACGTAGCCCAATAAAGGGACGAGTCAGGATTCTCGACCACAGTCAAAACATCCTGCCCGACAGAAGCCAAAACCAGCCGAGCTGTTTCAAAGTAAAGTTGATTTGCATCCTCGACCCGTTTGCGATCCTGAGGTGAAAGCCCAGGGATCATGTCAGGATACTCAGAGCTCCGAAGCTCAGCAGGTAGCTGATAGCCTTGCTCCTCCCACTTCTTGATGTGTTTGCCTCGAGAAGCACTGGCAGTGCCTGAGGGCAGAGACAAGAAGACCATGGCTAGTTTGCCTTTCTCAGCAGAAATTATTTCAAGAAGATAATCAATGTTGGCTGGATCACACAAGTCAAGGCGCAAGACTTGCTTGCCAGGCGACCGAAACTGATTATTATCTACTGATAAAGTTCGGAAGCCAAGTGAATCAGCTGTTCGTGAAAGAACTGCGTGACCGCACACAGCTCCAAAATCAAGAAGTCCTCAGCGTTACAGCTGTCCCGTGCAGACGACACTGGTGCATCGCGAATGTCCTTCAAAGGGCCACTGCTCGGACCTGAAAAATGTCGGAAGACAAATCCCAGCTCAGACAAAGAGGACTTATCGCGACGGCTGAGCCTTTCCACAAAAGACGGCATGTAAGCAACCAGAACCACCCTGCGACCAAGCCAAGGCAGAACTGCATGATGCACTGATGGGTCGATGCGAAGCGGCCCTGCATTAACATCAAGCAACTTTCCGAAGTATGACTTGCCACCGTGTTTAATCTCATGCTGCCCTGCCTCATCCCTGATCCAGATCTGGCCTTGCTCAAAGAAGGTGAGAGGAACGACAAGGTTCCTCGATCCTTTTTCGTTGGCTTTGTCAAGATGAAGCTCCGAACGAACATCAGAAAGAATCTGAAAAGCCCCGAACACATGGGTGGGGTCGACGAATCGAACCACCGAGGTGAAGAATCGACAAGTGGCCGGAGCCAACGTGCATGCATTGAAGACGATGGCCTGGCCACCGCGAACATAGAACCCAAAGCTTATGCGCGTTCCTGCCACGGAGCTGTCCTGCACACTTCGAAGGGATCGGTCCTTGGGGCAAGCATCAAACAGGCGGATGCAGTTGCTGGCAGTAAAGGCGTTTGCATGGAGCATTGTGCGCGCCATCTGTTCGTGGGTATCGGCAGATGCTTGATCTGCGACCTTGGAAGAAAGAAGGCTGGCAGTACTCGCAACCGGCAAACCCGAAGGACCTAAACCCGAAGGGGAGAGGGGTTCCCGTGGATCGGCATCCACCGGGACAGACTTAGGGTCAACCAAACTATCAGCACTAAAACCGAAAGTAGACACGGCCACTCCAGTGCCACGGTCTACCTGGTTTGCAGCTCGAGACGCCATACAAGCATCCGGGCTCTCAGCATCAACAGGTGTCTTCAAGAGTTGGCTGAAGTTGCGCTTCATAGCCAACCTTGAACGAAGGAATTCTTTGTCGGCACACATTCCGACCTGCACATGCATGCTCGAAGGGCCAGCCGCCCCCGAACCAGAAGCCCGCTCAACGGGCCCAGTCAACACATTAGCCTCCTTGCCAACCCCATCAACGGATGTTCCATCAGAAGGGGCGGAAGCTTGCTCAAGGTGAAACATCGCTGCCGCTTCCTCTCCTAGTCACTCGGTTTTCAAGGTCCTGCAGTTGACAACCGAATGCCCCGGCTTGTGGCATGCCGCACACACGTGGAGACCCTTGTCGCACTTCTGGAAGCCTGACTTCGGATCCTTCTCGGTCTTGTTAGAGCAGCCATCGGGAAGATTGAAACCCCAGCACGCATTGCCAAACTTGGTCCTCGTATCATATGCTGCCAAAGCTGCCGGCTTGTTCTTCGGGCCTCCTCGCGCCTTCGCCTTTGCCTTAGCCTTTTCAGTCGCGATGCGTGGCACCTTGTGGGGTGCAGGCGGCTTGTCATCCTCCGTCACCTTTGTAGGCGCAACCTTCACGACTTGCGACTTCTGCATAGGAAGCAAGAACTGAGTGATGCGCTGATCGAAGGCTAAACGGGACATGACTGCATCAAGAGGCGGAACACCTGAAGGCCCTGGCTTGAAGGATTGAAGGCCCTCTTGTGACATGAGCAGGAACATCTCCTTGTCTGCCCTGACACACTGCGTCAAAGTAACAGGAGCAAAGTTCGGTGGAGGGACCTGTGACAGGCAGTCCAGAAGCTTTTGGATCCACTTCTGATGCACATTGTAAGAAAGCATCTTGCACTGATCGTAGGCAAGACCCCTTCGCATCCAAGCCCACTGACAGCGCAAAGAATCCGAAGTATCGCACTCCACTGTGACACTCGGACCTCCTACCTTGACAGTGTTGTTCTCAACTTGAAGGGTGCTCGGCTTTTCCTTGAAACCTGCAATCACCTCTTGCTCACGCTTGGGGCACTTGGAAGGTGCAAGCCAGTAGATCACGGCGTTCTCCATCTGATGATTGCATGCATCGATCAACTGGTATGAAGGATCAAGCTCCCCGTCCAAGTCTATGCCCCTTAGTCTGGACTGTTGGGATTCCTTACGAGCCCTCTTCTCTGGCAGCGGGAGCTTTCTCATCGGTGCACCATCTGAAGAATCATGCGACACCATGTCCCTGTACGTCTGGATCACCAGAGTGGACGCCTCAAAGTGCAACTGCCTGATACTGGACAACTCGCCTACAGTCGGCTCACCTGTGGCATACACAAGTTTTGCAAGCTCTCTAAAGGCATCCTCGGTCGGCGGGCTCTGAGGGGTTCCCAGAGCGAAGGCAAGCGAGCGAAAAGATTTGACGCCTTGGGTGGACAGCCCCGCAGTAAGTGAGCCATCTCCTCGAACCTCTAGGCACCTCTTCTCGAAGGCAGCCTCGCTTTCGATGATGGTAGACATTGAAGAGAAGCCCGATTACCGCAGTTGCACGGCCTCTGCACGCCCTAACTCAATCCATCACCTCACACACTCGAGCCCTAACAACTTCAAAGCTCAGACATGTGACTGTATCGCTCAAACATGTACTGCATGCACACTCACTCACTCAGACATGTAACTGAACATGAAAGCAAGCAAAGCTTCAATCTTTCATCTCACTTCCTCGTGTCGGTGTCAACAAACCTAGCGCACAACCTGCATCGTGAGCAGGCCTGAGAAGGCCTGTCATTGAGCCTTGCATGCAATGCCCCAATGCTCCTGCCACACACGAACACCTTGGAATAATGGTCATGGGCCAAGTGCAAAACTTTGGACTTTGTATGCTCATAGTAGCACATGCCGTCAGGAGGATCAGGAACGACCCAGCGCACGAAAGAACCGGGAAGTTCAGCACCCTCCTGACCCCCTGAATCCGAACTGCTGCTGGAGCCTGTGGTTACTGCATCCGACGGCGGTTCCTCAGCGGGGTCGGCACCTGGCCTCAGAGGAGGCTCCCTAAACAGAGTCGGGACCTCAGGGGCCGATCCGTCGTCGTCGT
Organism: Symbiodinium sp. CCMP2592; assembly: GCA_905221615.1. NCBI lineage: Eukaryota > Dinophyceae > Suessiales > Symbiodiniaceae > Symbiodinium > Symbiodinium sp. CCMP2592. The sequence goes on from CAJNDT010006212.1 coordinate 248,235, forward strand.
CCTCGTCCTTGACTTCTATCAAGACAGGAGTGCTCCCCTTAACGAATCTACCACTTCTAGTGCAATCAGGCTTAAAGCGACCGCTCCGTATGGCTCGCAGCACCTTGTTCAGCAACAAGAGTGTAGGAGCAGCGGCATCTCTTCCATACGTGAGTGGCATCTTGAAATCACCGGTGTGATATCCCAACAAGAGCAACTCATTCGGACTTGCCCCGAACTTGGTCGCAAAACTAATGCACGTGCACTTGCAAGAATGGCTTGACACTCGTCTGCCAGGAATCGGGTCCGCGCTACCGAAAAGCAACAGCCTAGCCCAAGACCCTGCCTCATCAGATTCAAGACTCCGCACAGTAGGGAATCCTTGGTGATCTGGAGCCGGCATCACAGGGAAACGCGGAGGCTCACCAATTCCCAGCAACCTTCTTGCTTCCATAAATTGTTCTATCCACGGGTCTTCTGTAACACCCACACCAGGCGCCACCATGGGCAGCAGTTGCCCTCGCATGAGCTTGGCACCCATCGTCTTGTGGACCCCCACACCGGCCTCGATAAAAGCCGCCTCTCCATTCTCTCCACGATCGACAGTAATGGACTCTGCATGGGACAAATCCTCCCAGCGAGCTCTGCCATACGTTGCGAAAAGGAGCGCGCCGGCCATCAACCTGTTCCACAGTTCTGCATCGTTAGCAAGAATGTAGTGAAGTTTGGTCAGCTCTGCCACTGTAAAAGGGGAGGCCTGAACCCGAGCCTTGAAGTCTCGCTGCTTGGCACTGCCGTGGCAGCGCTTGCTCTCTCCCAACTCAGCAAGTTCTGGGATACCAACCACAAATCTTGTGAACGTGATGGCTTCAAGAACTGCCTTTCGAGCAGAAGCGGGCCTGCCTGCCTCCCGCATGCCACACAAGTACTGGTAAAAGATCTCCTCCGATCCAGGAAAACACAACCCCCGATCGCTCAAGAAGTTGTTGTAACCCAGCAGAGATCTGTACCGCTTGCGCAGAGTAGCAGGCGCCTTACCACCAAGTAAATCTTCAATCATAAAATATCTGGGCAAATGTCCCAGGTTCAAAAGTTGCCGAACCACAGCCAGCTTGTCGGGCCAGGACTCAATGAGCCCCTGCCAGAGGTACAGAGCCTCCGAACGCTCCTTGTCCCTCTTGGCCTTCCAGCTCACCGCTTCCCGGTCTTTGACTGCATTCAAATAAGTAAAGCTTCCGCCAGATTTGTCTGCTGATCCAGAGGTCTTGGCAGCCTTCGAGCGCGAAGAATCACTTTCTAAAAGCACAGCTTCAGGTCTCTTATACACAGCACCATGCATTCCATGATACAAATCCTTTGGCAATCCAAAAATGTCTGCCCAAATCCCCTTCTCCCAGCACTGCTCCAGGCCCGCAGCGGGTAAAGACTGATGTGCAAAAGCCACGGCAGCTGGGACATTGAATACACGATCATCAGAAGAAGACCCCGGTCGGCCCGAGCCCTGCAAGGGCGGGTCCCTCGGCGTCTCCTCTGCTAGCGAAGAGCCAGGAGGGGGATTGCTGCTTTTGTCAGACAGATTCGCCTTGGAGTACCATTGTACCTCCTCAAAGTCACTGGGGTCAAAACTCGCACTAAGAGCCGGCGACCTGTCTTGCAAAAAGTCACGACTGTAATTCTCAACGGAGTCTCCACAAGCCAAATGATCAAGGTGAGCTTCGAACTCCCCATAGGAGCTCTCACCAACTGGCCTGGATTCTCCCCCTTCATCAAAAGACAGTTGGTCACTCATCGATTACGGCTGAGCAGAAAAGCAAACCGCACGAATAGACCAGCATGTTCTAATGAAGCGCAGAAGATCGTCACGGCAGAGAAAAGCCCAGAGTAAGCGCACAGCATCAAGCTGGACACTTCGGAACAAGCTCAACAGAGCTTGGCAAGCCATGGCTGGGCCCACCTCTACACAAAACAAACTACAAGCAATCTGTTATTGCTTCCCACCCACCCTCCGCTTCGAGGCGACGCGGATATAAAAAGATCATCACTGTCCAATAGCAAACTATCGAAACAGGTGATGTTGAAAAAGGATTTGGGCAAAAACCCAAAAATCAAAAATGTGATGGGAAAAACATGTCACTAATTTTCCAAAGGAAAATTTCCACAAAAGAATAAAGTGATCATCCCTACGGGAGGATGTACGAAGTCTACTGAAGTAGAACTGCGTTTTTGGCCGCTGAAAGGAAATCTCAGAATCCTCGGTTACCCTGATGCTTCCTACAGGAACAATGATGACAAATCATCTCAGAGAGCACATGTTATTTTCCTTGCTGAAGATCGAAATCCAAAGCTAAAGGGAATGAAACAATCAGCAGCAGCTGCTTCTTCCAAGAAGAACGATTTCTCTGAATCCTCTATTAAGGAAACATCCTCGAGAGGTAGCCTGGTGGATTATGAGTCTCACAAGATTACGACAACCACAATGTCCACAACAGTGGCAGAGCTTAACGCACTGATGCGTTGCTTTGGTACTTGCCTGTTCCTCAAGGGACTTTGGGCAGATCTCTCATCAGAGACCGTACCCATACATATCAGAACAGATGCGAACAATCTTGTGACAACAGCAGGCACGACACACCTTCCAGAGCAGAAGGAAACTCACCACCTCATTCAGATGCTTCGTAAGGAATCCAACTCTGGATCTTTAGATGACCTAGCTCATGTAAGCTCGAAGTACTGCCTAGCTGATGCATTAACAAAGCACTCGGCGCAACCTGATGAGCTTATCAAGGCTCTGGAAACAGGGAATTTACCAGAAACAGACATTCATCCACCCTTCCGTGAACTTCTTCAACATAAAGCTTTCACTGTTCGGTGGATCATAGACAATCTCAAGAATGCCGCCACAGCGGTAGCCTTCCTTGGAATTGATATCTCAACAGAGATTTACCGATTATTTTACTGCCAAGGAATATGGTGGTAGTCTCGTTTGCTGGTAGCACAACCATGTGCTGGATTTTCTATTTAGACTGTTTTCCGTCTAAAAGAAAATTTGTGTCTGCGAGCTGCGTTTTCATTAAGATCGGACATGTTCATGAGAATTATATGTTCTGTATCATCCGCAGCCGCTTTCAGCCTCGAGCCTCACAGCAATCAGCCTTTCGGGCTAACCAAGCGTTCCTGATCCTGTTTGGTCATTGTGCCGTAATGAGCACACGATCAAACTTCCGTAGCCGTGATGGACACGCCCTACCCAGGGCAGTGCAGGCGTACCATGAGCGACATCCACACATGGATAGCTCGTACCCCGAGTCTCGTCGGGAAGCATCACGTCGAAACACCGAACACGGTGGACACCGAATTCACAAACGTGAGAAAAATCACGAGCCTCAATTCATCATCATGGGTCACCAACAGGTGTTCAATCCGCATCCAAGAGATCTTGCTCAATTGATCTCACGATATGGCCATGCGAGTGGAGCAAGGCTCACTCTAAACTCCAGACATGGAGTCAGGCTCTACGAAGGAGTCCTTCAAGGACCATGGGACAACAGTCCCCTTGTATACTGGGATAACAACGTCGGTAATCACGCTCGTGATCCACGCCAGTTCTGTACGATGCTTGCACATCACCTTCAGACAGGCCTCCCACCGGAGGTAGAACAATGTGTGAGCCTTGATGGATCCGGAGAATATGACTATTCCTCCTCAGTGCCAAAACTGGCAGATGTAACAGGTCTCTCACCAGAGATGTGCTTCCACATTCTTTCCAAGACCAACAGAGTCGGAAGGTGGTTGGCACACTCAACAAGACACCTTCAGAACCAGCGCCCAGATCTCTTTGCTGGCCAACACAATTATCTTCTGGACATGTTCAAGTTGGCCGATGCAGAGCTCGCACAGTATACACCACAAGAGATCGCGCTTGGTGTCCTCCTCAACACTAAGTCTAGGTTTGTGGTCACCATGGTTTATAACAAAGATGGCAAGGCCGAAACCACAGATGCCGCCGTTAACATCCCACCGGATGCAAATGTGTTGACCATGAGCAAAATTTTCCTTTCGGCAGTGGGAGGACACGGTTCACGACGAACTCTACCAAGAGCTGAAGAACCAGATCCTGAAGAAGAGAGACCAAGGTCACACATGACCATCTCAGACTTCATGGCAACGGGGAGCAATCCAGTGCAGTCCCGTGCACAGCGTCTCTCCACTAACGCGCCGAGGCCCGTCGGCATGGAGGATTTTGTTCGACAGAACAACCCTTGTTACATCATGCATGCCACGGACCTACAGGCATTATCCTCAATCCTGAGGCACGGTCTGGTACCATCAAACCTCCTAGCGCAGGTGGTTACAGCACCAGATTTCCAAGCTCTCGTGAATGAAAACAGTCGTTCCAACAGGGACACTGTTCAGTTCTCAACGCTAAACCTGGCGAATCCCAATCCGACCATGTTGCGTGCCAATAAGGCACTGCTTCTGGTATTCGATGCAAATAACGTAGTGAACGAGGTCACAAACCTGTGGCAGTCGCAAGTAGGGATGTTTGCTACACCAGATGTAGTGCATGCCCGTACTCTTAGCGCCGTATTCGCACCCTCTGAAACACTCTGGGTATCATCGCAATACGATGAGCTCAAGAGCATCGGACCATGGTGGGCAGACCATTGCTCCGAACAGATGCCGTCAGCGACTTACGAGTCGAAGAAATGGTGCGCAAATTACGGCCGAGAAATCGAATCGGCACTTCGAAAAGTGGCAAGGCGAAATCTGCCACCAGAGCCTCCCAAGGCTAGATCTTCTCACAAGAAGTCTTTTTCTCTGCCAAAGACAGAGGCTGACACAGCTCCAAACCTGGAGCAAACCGCTTCTGCAGGTGAGGTACCTCCGAAAACGGAGACTACTGCAAAGGAGATCCATCCGAGATCCAAGCTCGCCCGGCAGGCCGAGGCTGACAAGGATCCGGACAGTCTTATGGGACAGCTCTGGAACTCCGACGGCACCAGAAGCGCCACCGAAGTTCTTAAGATAACGACAGGTCACAAACCTCCAGAACCTGTTCAGGATACTTCCGCCAACGTAGTTCCTCCCAAGGAAGAATCTTCTGGAACAGAGACGGAACCTGAGGAACCGGATCCTAACCAGGATCGTGACGAAGAATCAGACGATGAGTCGGCATCAAGCGAAAAGAGCTCAAAATCTTCGTCATCCTCAGAACTCCGAGTTGATGTTAATCCGTCTCACAAGACGAACTCTGCACCTGCAGCGTCGGAGGAGAAGAAAGAATCTCCCACGGAAGAGATCACAGAGAAACTTAAGAAGGTCAAACTTGACCAACCAAAGCCTGAAGCAGAATATGTTCAGAGTTCAGACGAAGAGCCACAGAAACCAAAATCTCCTAAAAAGGAGAAGGAGAAATTCCTAGTTCTCTTCGATCCTGAAACAGAAAGTTATTATCGAGTCAACAGAAGCAAGCTCAACCTCGAATACGAGGAACCTGCTGATGAGGAAGATCTCGTAAGAGAACATGAGCGCATCAGCGCTCGACTTCGAGAAAATCGCAAGCACCGAATCTCGAAGTCATCGTCTAACCCGGCTATGCAACAGGAAATGAAAGAGAGAATCTGGGTTAGTCGATGGAATCGAAAAATCCGAAGTCCACTCATGATCAAGGATTCTGAGGCTCCTGACGAAGAGGAGTGGGACAGACCCAGAGATTCGGCATCTTCCTCCTCTGCACCTCCTACCAAGGAGAGATTTGTAGGAGTACGCAGGACAGCCATGAGTCTTAACCAAAGGATACGGCTGATGACACGACCAGATAATCCTCTCTGCGATCTTTGCAACCAGCCTACAGGCTATTTTTGCTATTCCTGTGGTACGATTGTATGTGCAGACTGTCGACTTACCCCACAGGGTAAACAACAGATGTGCGAGTGCATCTTGCCAATCGATTGCCTCGAGACCTCTAAAGTGTCAGCAGGAATGATCTCAGAAGAGCGTCAGGTTTTATACGAGGCCATCCTCACACATGAGGACGTAGATTTGGCAGTCCAGAAAATCAACATGTATTGCGACCACGCAAGGAATTCGTTCATGAGAGCCCATCCAGGCGTTGATCCATGTAGCTTTGATGATATTAGGAATAATCCTCCTAATACTTACACCAGCTCCACAGAGGCTCCAACCCTGGAGGAATACAAGAGCATCAACAAGGGTCACATCAATATCAAGGACTCCAGAACAAGCCACCCGGCGTCTTTTCTCTCTCTTACTGGCTACGAAGACAAACTGGTGCTCGACGCACATTACGAGATAGTTCGTAATAGGATGGCCGGTGTTAACGAAAAGAGAGAACACATAGAGGGCTCAAACCCAGACAGCGTATCACTAAGCCTAGTGGTATGCAACTGGGGAAATATGGATCGAGCGCCGGTGCCAGCAGGGAATCCCAAAAAGAAACTCAAACCTGAGAAGGGATTCGATTACCACCCTCTTATTGACATGTGCTTCAACAATTCAGCACATATTACCCTCGTACTCGAGGCAGGAGCACTTGCGTCAAAGTATTCGATCGCAACCATGCGACAACATGAATACAGAGGGATGCTAATCCATTCTCCTCCCAAGGAGCCTGAGGCACCCTCAATGTATATTGGAGTCAAGGGTGACCCAACAACAGACATCTCTCTCGTCCACCACTTTTACCGTCACCGAACAATGAAGCCTAAAGCTGGTGGTCCCAAGAAGCAACTGTGGGCATGCCACGGTGCGGTATGCCGCCTCACCTTTGGGTACCACAGTACCATCAAGGAGGCAAAAGAATGGGTCCACCCATATTCCGGCCAGAGGATGACGAGAGATGAGTACATGAAGATTATCGGATATGACCCTCTCAAGGGTAAAAATCCTGACAAGGATGGACCCACTGATGGCTCTTACCTCTCACCAGAGGCGTGTCTGACACTGTCGGACCTCGACCCTTCGCCGGTTCTCTGTGAATGGAACGGCCATGTCGAGGGTGATGAGCCACCAGAGGAAGACTTTGAGTCATACGCAGAGATCTTCTCACAAGAAGCATCAAACGATCTTGACGAGATGTGGTGTACAAAAGGGCCTTACAAGGTCATCACCATCGCGATCGTCCATTTCAACTCATACATGACTCATAAGGAAGAACAGAGGCGCGAACTGGTGAACGCGTTCCTCAACGAGGTTCTCCCTTTCAAACCGGATGTAATTGCGGGGGATCTCAATAATATTGCGTCGAGGCTCACCTTAAAAGGTGGAGACGTTCACCCGCGAAACGGTTTGTTTTCTCTATACCTGGAGAAGAAACTTGCAGCATTCAACAGAATAGCAGGAAGGCACTCACAAGTGCGACACCTCTGCTTGAACAACTCTGACCAGCACAGACTGGCACGTGCAGATCGTCTACCGCCGGACCCGGCGAAGAAAGTTGCTGACCTCGACTGTATCAACAGTTATATCCTTGACTGGAGTAAAACGCCGCACACGGCGTCACCTAGTCCAAGAGATGCTACACCTGCCGCCGAAAGAACATACTGGGAACGAGTCTCAGATATGTGGCAGGACATGAACAGAAACAGGGATATCGATATCCGTCTGTTTGTCTCAGTCAAGCAGTACTATTCAACTTTTTCTAACCTTGACCTGTGGTTGAGTCCCTCTGACAAAGATTGGCACAGCCCTTTGGGCTTCACGATACAACCAATCCTTACAAAAGGGAAACACAACCGGTCAGATGCCCAGGTTCAGAAGATCGCTGACAAGCGACAGGCTTACAAGCAGCGTAATGCTGAATACTGGGATTACAAAGACTCATTTATGTATTCATCTGGCAACAGCTGGTACGACAGACAGCAACCACAAGGTAGCTATCACAGATATGGAAGATTCTGGGAAAGGCCACAGCCTGAACGTCCCAGCGAGCCTGAAGGCTCTCCTCCAAGAAGGAGCCAGGCATCATCGTCCTCTTCACAACAAGATCTACCAAGATCGAGATCCAGACCTCAGAGAGCCAGTCTTGTTGACAAGCTCAACATGTCTTTAGAGGAACTGGACACACTTGAGGAACAACAAGAGGAAGAACATTTGATCCGTGAGATGGAGAGTGTTATTGAAGAGCACGAACGAGAAACATCAAACCTGATGTCGGCTCAAAGAGATGAAGACGAACAGGAGGAAGAATCTTCCAGTCGCAGAAGAAGAAGGAAGTCATCGCGACCGCCGTCTGCTCCGAGCAGCAAGGCACTCCGAACAGCTGCCACAGCAGCAGGGTTGTCGAACTGGTTCGGACACCCTAATCAAGGCGGTGCAAAGGGAGAGTCTATCAAGACTGATGAACCTTCACTTCCAAACTCACTAACCAGTGAGCAAGACTTCTCCGTCTTCAGCATCGCGTGGAATGTGTTTCTGCTGCTAATGGGCCTACACTGGATGTGGAAGCAGCTCACCAGGGCTCCCATCAGATGTATGGACCGCCAACAATCAAATGCAAAAGCAGCAGCGAAACGACCACCACCATTTCTCGAACCCGAGAATGAACCACAGACGCGTGAACCTTTAGGACCCAACAGGGTCAATTCTGGAGAAACAACGGATTTGCGACCTGTGTGGCACACTTCCCGAAGCGAAGTCTACCATCTTTCAGACAGCTGTTACCAGCTCAAGCAAGCAAAAGATGTTTCAAGGAAGGTGCTGTGTAAAACCTGCCTCCAGGCAGTACAAGTTGCGGAGATTCGCAGGAACGATCCTTTTCAAAGAGGTGATACACGATCACGTGGCACCGAAAGGGACATTGAACGGTTTCAAACCTATGACGATGCAAGTACTACTCCTCATATGAGGCAATTATTCAGTGATGCATTGCATTCACAAATGGCCGAAGAAGCCATGCAGATTACCTATACATCAATCCCTAAGGGATCCTCGGCAAGAGCCAGAGGTACATCTGCACTCGCAAGTGCCTCATCGTCGTCAGTGCCCAAGGCAATGCCACCAGTGCCTAACAAGGCAAACATGTCACCTCCACCTAAGACTCCTCCGCCAAAGGCGAAAGGAACAGTACCTTCAGATCCTCCGAGACCAAAAGGTCCTACCAGAAGAGGAGGTCAAAATCGGCGCATTCAACGAAAAGCAGCTAGAGAAGCCCATAACAGTGGACTCTGCAACCATGCAGACGCTGCACTTGGCGAAGCCAATCAAGGCCAGGCCATTAACACTATGTGCCGAAACATGGCAGTAAGACACGTCAGCTCTATCGATGCAACGGTAGAAGCAGCCGAGCAGTTTACACAACGCGTGCAACAGCACGTAGAAACATATGATGAAGAGGAACCGTGGAGCACGGAGTTTCTACCAGTCGTGGAAGTCCTATTCAGGAACTTGAGCAGCGACGAAACAACTGTCATACATGACAATCATACGGTAACTATGCCTATTGAGAAATATCTCGACCTCCTCAGAATCGCACAATCATTGCGAAACTCTATCCAGAGAGACAAGGAGGAAAGAAAGGATCATCTTGACACCATCCAAGATACTCTATCCAGAGTGGAAATCCTTCTAACAGCACTGAAGGACTCAAAAACAGTCTTCAATCAATTGGTCCATTCCTCACTAGAGATAGAGCGAAGACATAAAAACCTCAAAAATGTCCTTGAGACACTTTTTGACGACCAAAGCTCTGAGGAAGACCAGTCAGAATCTGACCATGAAGAAGTCCTAACTCCTTCTGCAGCACAGTACTGGAACAGCCTTCATGCCCACGCCTTATCTCCCTCAGGAGATGAAAGTGAAAGATCATGGGCGTCCTCAGACGGACAGCTTGAAAGAAGAAGGGCCGAACGGGCAAAGGCTAAGCAGCCACAACCGGCTAAAGCCGAGGCAACTCCAATCAGCTCACAAGCTGCACCAAAGGCCGAGCCAAAGGCGACTACATCCAACCATGGATATGACACTGCAGACGCCGCCTTCACCAGGGCTGAGAACAGATTACTCGGAATCTTTTCAAGTTCCGAAGAAGATCACTCAGACCCGGATGAACCACATCCGAACGTCTATGCTCGAGCCTATGATCCAAACCTGGATCCAAATCTGAGATAAGGAAAATCTCAGAGTTTCACAACAGTGACTCACAAGGCTCTAACAAGAGCACAGTGAAGGGCTGCATAATTCGATAGAAGAACATTACCAGACCTGATCCTGTACAGACGATCTCTCTGACCAATGTGCATGAAAGAGTTCAAAAGGAGTGATTTCAAGAGTGACTTCAACAGTGTACTTCAGTGCTATACCTAGCATAAACAATATGCTGTTTTTATCATGAGTCCAAACTCCGCAACTGTGACAGTGGGCATAATAGTATATGTGTGAATGTGCGGCCATGCTTCCGGTAAAAGAAAATTAGTGTCTGTTTGTTTGCGTAAACCTCTAAAGGGGTAGCTCTAACAGGTACCTACAGCAATGGCTGCATGCTCATACATATACATTCCGCTGCCCATTGGCTCACAGTGGTTTTACCATATTGAGACAAGACAAGCTCTCCTTGCGTAGCAAGACAAAACAACTACTGTCCGTGTGCAGGGCGCTGCCCCCTTATCCTGGCATCCTGTAGGAGCAATAACCCTTAGATGAGAGAGAGAGAGAGAGAGAGAGAGAGAGAGAGAGAGAGAGAGAGAGAGAGAGAGAGAGAGAGAGAGAGAGAGAGAGAGAGAGAGAGAGAGAGAGAGAGAGAGAGAGAGAGAGAGAGAGAGAGAGAGAGAGAGAGAGAGAGAGAGAGAGGCAGAGAGGGGAGAACAGGTGGTTCCGACCTAGCAGCTTTTCTAGCCTTGGCGCGAGTGCGAGTTCGGCGGCTTAGCACGCCCTGCGCTCAAGGATGACTGCTAGCGGACCCCGGTGCGAGATCCTCTGGGGCCTCGTCATCTTCCGAGTTAGCGAGCGATCCTTCGCTAGCGTCTCCTTCGGAGATAGCCCCTTGGTTCGGCCAGCATAACTTGCACACATGTGTGTACTCGTGCGGCTCCGGAACCGAATCAAGAATCCTAGCGTTGCGGAAAGCACGTCGCTTCCCCATCCAACAACCTGTAGCGCCCGCCTTGTGCAGGCGGAAAATGGCACCTGGGACCTCTACGATTACATAGCTGCCCTGGCTGCGGTCGGGAACCCTGGCTTGCTTCTTAGCGGGCCGTTCCACGACCTCTGCAGAGGCGTCGGAGCTACTCCCGGCCACTAGCGGTTCCGCGGGCTCGTCCGGTCCCTCGGGAACCTCTAGCTCCTCCGCCTCGGTCGGGACTCCTAGCAGGCCCTCCATCCAGATCTTCCGCAGCCTCGCCGCCATATGGATAGCCTGGCTGTGGGTTAGCTTGGCCCTTTCTTCCAGCCAGGCCTCGAGGTCCGCGGCGATTTCACGCTCGTCGAGCGCCTCGTAGCGGTCGTCCCCCCTAGCTGTCTTAGCGAAGAGAGCTTGGAGACGGGACACCCTACCCGCAAAAGATCTAGCGTACACGTCGGACCCCTCGGGTTTCCAACGCCCTAGCAGATCCTTGTCTTGCGGGGGGATCTCCTGTAGCGCCAAACCTGTTGGTAGCACCGAGCGCTCACTGTGCTCCGTCCAATAGCCTTGGACCTCCCGTGGGTAGCCCATGATAGCCAGCAGCCCCGCGGTTGCCACCATAGCGCCGCATAGGTAGCCATCTTCTTCTCCAGTTGCCCCGCCCGGCCCAGCCGCGGTAATCCCGGGCGTAGTTAGCGTGGGCCTTGAGGAGATCAAAGCCGGTCACCAGCCAGCTCTTAGCGACCAGAAAGGCGTGCTCTGACACCACGACCGGTAGCCACGAGGGTACCTCCCCGGAAGAAGCCCCCGCGGTATCGTCCTCCCCTAGCGCGGGGACCTCGGTGGGACACGAAGCACTTAGCGGGGGCGGGGAATCCCCAACCACAGTAGCGCAGTCAGCGGCCGTAGCTGCTGCACCATCTGGCGTGGTTGGCGCCAGGGTAGCGTCGCTGTCCGACATGGCAGCGCACCCTAAAGCAGGGCTAATTAGCCCTGTTCCCCTTCCTACCCCCACTCGAAATTTGCCCCCCAATAGCTGGGGGCCTTTCAGCACGGAGTAGCACTGCTTCACCGGCCATGTGCAGTCACTCTAGCAAACAGACAAGCTTCGTTCTGTTTAGCTTCAGAGGAAAACCCCTTCGACGTTTTCTAGCGAAACACCTTCGATGTTTCCCAAAGGGATACTAGCGCTAGCATACACTGTCGTACCTCGTCCCTCGGCACGAGTGCGGAAGGCCAGAGAACTTCTACAAACCCAGATACGCTGCCTGCGTGCCCGCTCCTACTTGGAACTGGGCCAGTGCATCCGCTACCATCGACGAGTTTTTACCATCGCGCCCACGGCCTCCACTTGCTGACACCGTGACCAGAATCGTGCTCCACCTGCCACCTGCCTGTTTTTGAAAACAGCTTCATGATGATGATTGCACTGCCGTAAAGCATGCGGTGCATCCAGAACCCGCTTCCGCAGCCATTTTAAGACAGTGTTGCCGCCATGCAGCGAGTTGTCGGCCACGTGTACAACATCGTGGAACATGTTGGCCGCCTCAGCCATGACCTCGGTCATGATGTGATACACGTGTGGTCGAGGTGCGGCTTGGGAGAAAGGTACAAGCCAGCCGCGAAGTAGCAAAAATGTAGACAGCCAGAGGTTAATGGGAACTTCAGTGAAGACACAGGAGCCAAGGGTCAGTCCCGAAGAGGAAGCGGTAACTGTGCTCGACGAGGGTAGTTCGGCATGACCGCGTCGTGATTCTCTAGCAGCAGTAACCCACTCTCTGTACTCAGCGGAGGTGGGGAGGTCCAGTAATGTCTCAGGCACGAAACTCGTCATGGAGGTAACGGGAGGACGTAGTGACCCAGGATGCTGGAAACGGCTGCGGAAAGGTTGGAAGCTCGTGTGCATCGGTCTGCAAGGGGGGGGGGGGGCTTTATGCCGCGCGATCATCCACTCCAACTCGTGTCCTGTAAATGCCTGCTCTGCAGACCCGTGCCGAAGGCTTGGAGTCGTAGCCGAAACAGGCGGCTTCGAGGCACCTCAGTGGCATCAAACTCGGTCAGGTAAGACGGGATGCCCAGCCGGTAGGTCAAGGATGAGAAACGTACAATGCTGTGGAATTCCGACCCAACTGGAAGGCGACGTCGTAAGAGGCTGGAAGGTCCGGAACGGTGCGCTGAAAGTAGTGCGACCGTGGTCATCGAGCGGGCGAGAAGGTAAATAGTTAGGACATCGTTGAGATGTCGGTTGGTGGCGGAGAGCGCCGCAATGGTGCCGATGTCGAAGGTCAGCACAAACAATCCATGATAATAATTGTCCCCGATCCGGAAGAAGCCGTAGAACAAATTGGCATGTCGATCAACGAGTTCAGCCAGGCGGTCACGGATCATGACATCGTCAGGATGTGGTGGGGATTGCCGAGTGGACGTACACAAAGTGCCGTCTATGTGGGGGCGTGTCGCTGCCACGGTATAGGCGTACAGGTAATGGTGGAAGGCCAGGAACTGATGCACAAAGCCGCAGGGCAGTGTGGCGAGGTGGAGCGGCATAGAGTGATCCGGCTAATGCCACTGGTCAAGGAGAAAACGGCTGCGGCAGTCCTAAAACCCAACCGTTGAACCAACGTGGAACGCCAAAGTGCAGAAGCAGATCGCAGCAACTTGGTGATGTTTCGCTGACTGTGACGTCTGGTGAGGCAAAACGTCCACCCACTGCGCGGTGTGACAACGGACCATCAAGATGATGTCGATCAGGATGTAGCTGCATTCGGAGCGGAAGGCACGGCTGCTGGCTTGAACGAAGCGAGGACGGCCGTCATGGTCAGCACTTCCTGTTGATTGACTTCAGTCAGTTTCGAAGCGACAAGCCCCAGTCGACCAGTGTCTTGTCAAGTGCTGGAAGAACGCCAGCGGCAGCTTCACGGAGTATGGCCTGCAGATCGGCCAACTTCGGTGTGTAGGATTCGCGATGGAGCTTCAGGAGATTGTCGAGCCACTTCTTCACATCAGAAGCGGAAGCCGATTTCGGGGAATTGGTTTGAAGAACTGCTCGTCGGTCCAGCTTCTCGAAGGCGGCAAAGGATTCACGCAGTCGAGTGGCATCATCCGGTGGAGGATCGGGTTCAGCAAGTGGATGAGGAAGAGCCTCTGCCCCGGCCCCGGCGGCATGTAGACGGAGCTCATCATTTTCCTGCTGTAGACGGTTAATCTGTTCAAGAAGTCCAGGTCGTCCTGGGGTCGTGTCGTTGTTCGGCAGGAGCTCATCGGTCGATACGCTGTTGTTGTCGTGTAGCTGTTTGAAAACATCTGCGATGTCGTACTGTTCAGCCGATTTGCGAAGGGTACGTATGACAAACGATGCGAGTAGGGCTTCTTGCCGTGTGCGAAAAATCTCGATGACGAGAGGTCTGCCGGCGGCGAGCAAAGGCTATCCAGGCTTGGCCAGCGTTGGGAGTCAAAGATACCACCGGCACCAAGTGGATTGGCATCTCTGCGATGCCGAGTCGTCTTGTGAAAGCTGTGTCTACAACATGACGTGGCAAAGGGAATCCACGATCCGGGTTGGTGTCGAGAAACATCTCGTTCGTCTCCCAGTGTGGGCCAACAGGATGGACATCTTCATAGCGTTCCTGTAGCAGCCGATGAACTCGAGGAGCAGGATGTTCCCGTCGGTCGTGGCGAGGTTCCTGTCGAGAGGCTGGTGCACTGGAAGTGGAAGGTGGCAAACGAGCATGGTCGTCGTAGTGGGTGCGGGCGGAATGCGCCCGGCTGTCCGAAGGCTGAAGACGGCGATCCGGGGCTTGGGGAGGTCGAAGTTGACGTTCCGGGCAGCGTGGAGAAGAGTACTTCCATCGACGGCGTGGAAGAGACTCATCGTCTGGATCCCGGTGGCGGGGTTGTCGACGTCCAGGGCTTCCATGTCGTTGTCGACGGTGATGCTCTGGTGTGCGTGGAGCGGGAGTCCGGGGGCGTGATGTCCGGCTGTACGTTCGGCTAGTCGATGGTCGCGGGGCCAGATGTCGAGGTGGACGTTCCTGAAGTGATCGTGACAGTGGCTGCTGGGCTGATGAAGTACGCTGGGATGAAGGATGGTCCCCAGGTGAAGGTTCATCACGGTCAGGAAGATGTGGGCGCCGAGGAGGTGGTGTCCGAGAGCGGTGTGGTCCCATAGTGGACGATGGAGCAGGGGAATGCGGTCAAAGAGGGAGAGCCAATCACCCCAAAAAACGGCTGCGGAGACATATATGCGGTCAGGTGGCACAATCGGGACACAGCTTGTTTGGCTCGCAGCGCGGTCAACGATCAAAATCGCCCAAGGCGTACAAAGCTCAGTTCCGCATAGCTGGAAGGAATAAATACCCAGTGCAGGACCCACGATGACGTGCCATACCTTGAACCTGCGGTGGACAAAAGGGATGCGCAACAGGTAGACATGGGCGAGATGACCGACGAAGGTGAGAGGCCTGAGCACGATCCACGTAGAATGCATGGTCCAGACCACGGTCACGAAGTAGGGCTCGAACCGCGTAATATGAGCGTGTACACGTTAACGTCAGGGAAGAAGTGACTCCCGGGTGAAACGTGAACTCGGCGAGGGCATAGTGGAGATGGTAATCCCGTTCTGTACGAAAAGCCAAGGCTTGACCATGTTGTTCAGCCAGTGGAAGAATGCGGCCCAGGACGGAGTCCGGAGAGACGTACTGGGCCACGAAGCTCTCAGTATCCGAATTCGTCGGAACCATGGCAGTGCGAAGACGTAGTTCCAGATGCGGTCGAAGGATGAAGAAAAGCACGAGGGGTTCAGTCAGCACATCCATGTAGTCCAGCGCAGTGAACGAAGAGGAGGTAAAGGAGGCAGTAGACGAATCGGACGCCAGCGACATGGGGGGCAGTAGGTCACAGAACCATGACAATACAACAAACGGCTGCAGGAAGGGCAAGAGGGCACAACCGAAGCACAGACACACACACACACACACACACACACACACACACACACACCGGCGCGAACTCAATGTTTTCCTCAGTTTCGGCCGACAGAGTACAGAGTCAAAGGCGGTCGTCCCTCGCCATTTGCAGCATCCTCGGACCTTGTGGTTCGACCCTGACGGTGAGAATGGCGATCGCGTTCGCGGTCTCGGTGAGTAGAGTCACGATGACCGGCACGGTCCACGCGAACACTGTGGTCTGCCCTGTCTACACGTGCCACACGTTCCACTCGAGAGCGGTCTCCAGCTCGATCTCGATCTCTACGTCGCCTCCTGCTGCGTGATCTTCCCGACGTGGTGTGCCGGGGACCCGGTGGAAGCTGGCCAGGACTCGGTGCGGCATTGGATGCTGGGTGCTGTGGTGGTGGTTGCGGCCGGGCTTTAACTTGGATGTAAGACCATCAGCGTTGACTTTGCGAACTAATGGACGGCCTGAGTGCTTATATACTGCTGGGGGCTCCATGGGTGCGTCTTGGCTGGCCGTGCGCAAACCTGTGGATGTGGTAGTCACGGGAGGTGCGGCAGTAGTCGGAGAAGAGTGCCGATGAGCTCCAGACGATGCCGGTGGAGGTGAGGAGGACGGGCGGCGACGTCGAGCACGGTCACGGTCACGATCTCGTGCTCGTTCTCGTTCTCGATCACGACCAGGAGGTACAGGAGGTACAGGAGGAGCATGCGTGACGGTGACCGGGGATGCTGGTATCGGATTCGCCGTCAACGGAGCTGCCTGTGGAGGCGGTGGTGGAGGCGGTGCAGCGCCAGCATGGCGGACATTGTCTGCAGGTAGCGGCGCCACGTCTGTGGGCCTGATGTCGGGTCGATTTTGGTGGGCCCGGAGGAGGACGTCTCGAACCTGTAGTAATTGCCCGTCCGAAAGGGAGTCAAAGAACGCAAAGAAGAGTTGGAGGTAATCCGAGCTGAACGCGGCGGAAGCCATAGTGCGCACCAACTGGCTCACTGAAGAAAACGGCTGCGGAACTGAAGCACTGAACAAACCAACACGTATGAAGCACCCTCCGAGCAAAAGCAGACTGTTTCTCCAGGCCACGCTCAGAGGAATACAGCAATCCCTTCCGGTTGGGCTGTAGTCGAATGAATGCCCCACTTGTTGTCGCTTCCGTGGACAACCGTAAAATAATAACTTGCGGCGTTTTCTGGTACGGTGCCGCCAGAGTCATTCTTCAGGTGTTGTGCAGCTGGCATGTTGGGCAGCACTGCAGCGGTTGGAGGATCTGGATCGGTAGTGGTCTTCTGCACTGTTGCGGTCGTCACGGCTAAGTAGGCAAGCGGAATGCGTCCAAAGACACAGATAGGCCTTGTCGAAGACCATCCCCCAAACCGGGATGCGCTGCGTAGTGCGCCACCAAGGCTATGTACGGATCCACGGGCGTAAAAGGCTGAGCTTGGAAGCCAGGCCGCATCCAGCGGCTCAAAATCGGTGGGGCGTATGCAACCTTCACGCAAAATGCTGAGGGCTGCTGGCAAAGCAGTATTGTGGCCGAAAAAGGCCATCGCCGGGGCTCCATTGACACGATGTGTCGCAGCAGGAAACGGCAGTGTGGCCATGAGCATTGGACGTCCTTGTTGATCAGGTTGATGCTGAGGAGGATCCACGCGGGTGAAACGGAAGTGAACACTATGCGGGCGGAAGCCGGCATGGACGAGCAGGTGCATGAGCGTGAGCATGGGGTCGGATGGTGTAAAGGGGAGTTCGAAGCTCCGACCGGCAAGAACCAACTCACGATGACACTGGCGTCGATGTGGAAGGGCCTTGAAGTACTCCCGGTGCGCAAGAAGGGCTTCATAGACGTAGTCCCAACGGATCGACTTGAACGATGCCATTCTCGTGGAGAAGTCAGATTGGAGGTAAGTCTCGAGTTGGCCTGAGGTCTCAAGGCATTGCCTCAGCGTAGCCAGTGTACAGGCAGCTCCGAAAGGAGCCGTGGAAGAAGAGGAAGCAGGTTGCGGTGTAGAAGACGCTGTAGGGGCAGTAGGCATGCCGGGCAGAAGAGAAGATGTAGTAGTCGCCGGAGTCGAAGACTGAGCCGGAAGTGCAGAATCTGTAGCGCCAGGAGCTGCAGATAGTCCCGGCCAGAAAGTCTGAGCCGGTATCGGAGAGAGGTCTGGAAGACCACAAGAGGAGGCTGCGGGGTGGCTGAATGGCTGGTCGGAATAGGCTGAGGAGAAGCAGCGGGTTGGCCACTAGGCCCGCCAAACTGGAGCGGCGGGGTAAGGCTGTCCGGCTGAGAGGTGGTGCAGGAGTCGACGAAGAGGAGGACGGAGAAGAGAAAGATCTCGAGCGCGAGCGAGAGCGGGAAGTCGCCGAAGTTCGCACGCCAGGAGCACAGGTGGGCCGGGGACGAGGAAGCATGGCAGCGTTCAAGAATCAGCAAGCACAGCCTACCCTGACCAACTAACCGAAAAGAAAACCCGCTAGAAAGTTACGGTCACAACATACCCTTCCCGCCTGAATCCTTGGATGTGGCTGCTTTGGCTGCAATCGCGGATTGGTTGGCATGAAGCCGATTTTGTGGGTGCCATGAGAGGCGGTAGCGCCGTTAGGCTCTAAAGATCTGTTCATTGGACTGACCTGCGCGCTGGCACTGAGTTTGGCGCCTCCGGACTTGGAGGATCTGAGTGCAGCACCGAGGCATACACCACCGTCCCGGAGGACTACACACGGAATGTCAAGTGAGGTTTCTTTATGCGACGAACCACCTGATGCCCAGGTCTCAAGTGACCACACATCAGAGACTTTTGACATGTCAGCACATGGGCAAGAACGTCGAAGAAGCACAGCGTGAAGTAACCCTGCCTGAACCTACCACCTGCCTAAACCCAACACGGCCTGACTACCTGATGGCTGTTTCCGAAGGACTGGTGGGGTTCTTGGCTTAGCCCTAGGCCATCCAGACAGAAAGCATAAATACCAATACGACGATGAACCATATACAGCGAAGACCAGGATGTCACAAGCAATTGTTGCAGGTACGTGAAACAGGCGTCCCTTCTTCATATCACAGCAAGTCTGGACGGTCTTTGTTAGGCAGCGCAATCCAGAAATGCTCGCTGCCCCCCTGCTGTATAGTCTCATCCCGGAAATGACTGCAGAACGTGAGGTGAATGCCCTTGCATACAGGGTTGTCACACACACACACACACACACGCACAAAAAGCAATTGGGGCATATACACAGCTGACAAGGCCGCCGCAGAGACTTGTTGTACCATCAGCCAATACATGAATCCCCCTACACGTTGAAACCGCAAGCATGACGCTCACCGATTTCGCGGGCAGCCACTCTCATATCCAAACGGTTACGGGAAATGGCCAACCAGCATAAGCTTGGCTAGCAATGAACATGCAAGAAGTAAACCCTTGCTCAATCAACCAATCTCGCACACTACGGCGAAGCTGAGCGTTTGCACTTTTTTGGCGAAGATGATGCAGGGTTTTCCGTGGTCGGGTGGTCCCTTTGGAGCTGCTGCTGCTCACGATCCTGGCGCGGGCGCTGAAAAAGCCACCAGTTTACTGCCATTGGAAGCCATCATCTGGCGACCAGCAGTATCGCCAAGTTTGTTGTGGCGATCGTGACCGAGATGTGGCGGTCTCGGGCATGTTAGAGACTAAGCAGAAGTGAGCGATATAGCTACTGTGCAAGCAAAGACTTAAACAATCAGACATGTAAGAGCAATCAGAACAAACTCGCTCAAGCATGAAATGCTTGTTCATGTGCGAGCTAGGCACCGACACAAAACTTGATTGAATTTCTTCTTGTTGCTTCTGCCGGATGTAGGCAGTGCTCTGACCAAACTGAGCATGAGCTTCCCTCCGCCTGTTCGTTTTGCATCCCAGCATATATCGGACAGGTAGCGTCTTTGCAACAATAATGTTGCACTTCCTTGGCCGTATTGAAACTGTAGGCGGCCTGATCTTGAGTGCTATACACGATAGACATGATAGACCCATCTCTGGGGTCATACTCCGGCCCTTCAACAATCACACGTGATCTGTTCCGATAGCGAAAGGAGGGCGTCAGCAGTAAAGGTATGGAAAATGAAACCCGACGGGTCTGCTGTTTTGGACCCTTCTTACATGACGAAAAAAACCCTGTGCGCTCGAAGATGAGCTCGAGCAAAACGAAAAAGATATCGAGGTCTCGGTAGTTGATGAACTTGTAGGTGTGTGGTGGATTCGCGCCGAGCCTTTCGGCGGCGCTTAGCCATGGCACACTGTAAAAAGTTGTGTCTTGACACTGAACACCACGACTGAACGGTTGCAGACAGTTGACAATCCGCACACACTGCAAAGGCACGACGCTCACTGGGCGTCTTTCGCTGTTAGTGCAAATGTCCGCTGGCGTGCTAGCCACTGCGGAGGGACATCAAGATCTAGAGCTCCCGTTTCACCTTCTCTTGATCCAAGGATCTTCAGGCCACCTTTGACCCTGGAAGGGGAAATCAGTCGTCCCAAACCGAATCACCAAAAAAACAAAAAGGACAACTCCTTGAACATCGGTTTCACCGGCTTGGTAAGATGTATTGGTTTAATGAAGAGACTGCATCGCATTGCCAGGACACTGCCACAAGATGTGGTCTACACTTGGACAAACATCCTGTCCGCGATCTTCCCATCTACTGCGCTGGGTGCCTGCAGGGCACAATAGCATCAGTGGACATACCACCTGACATGATCCAAAGCTCGCGACCTCCAAGCTGCCTGCCCTTGTCGCCATTATGCCAGTCTGAGGCTCTGGCCAAAACCAGAGTCAGTTATTCGAGCCCGGTTGGGCTGGAGCCCAACTCCGATGAGGTGCATCAGCGCAAAGTTGCAGATGATCAAGCAGCCTAGCAGCATCCGTGAGCGCGAGGTGCTACGTCGCCGCCAGCGCATCACCTGGCGCAGCCGCTCAGCCGCTTCTGCAATCGAAGTTGCCGATGAGTCTGCAGATGAGGCCGGCGTTTTTCCTGGCCTGGCTACTGTTTCTGCTTTTGCAGATGAATGATGAAGCTGCAGTTCCTCCTGGCCTGGCTTCCGCTGCAGCTTCTGCAGATGAGTCTGCAGTTTTTCCTGGCCTTGGCTACAGCTTCTGCTTCAGCGGATGAGTTGGCAGTTCTTCCTGGCTTGGCTTCCGCTGCAGCTTCTGCAGATGAGCCTGCAGTTTTTCCTGGTCTGGCTACAGCTACTACAGCAGCAGATGAGTCTGCAGTTTTTCTTGGCATGGCTACAGCGATAGCTTCCGCAGATGATTCCCTGCAATTCTTCCTGGCCCGGGTACAGCTACGGCTCCTGCAAAAGAATCTGCTGTTTGTCCTGGCTTGGCTACAGCTACAGCTCCTGCGGATGTGTCTGCAGATTGTCCTGGCCTGGCTACAGCTACAGCTTCGGAAGGAGCTTTCCTGGACTACGGGTAAGCCTGTGGCGATGGAGCACATCTGGGCGGTTGAACCCTTTGTGTTCGGCCGCTGATGCCATCGATGAATATCGGTTTCACCGCTTGCTGACAGTGTCAATAAGTTTTGCCGAGTGCTGACAGCGGCAATAAGTTTTGCCGAGCTAACACAATTCGATCGGTAAAGCGCCACATTTTGTCATGTGGCATAATCGGCGACTGATGCAATTCTGCAGCGGTGAAATGTTTCAAATGTTTCAGAATGATAGCAATACACAAAACATATAAGAAGGAAGAAGGGTCATGCCCTCATCGTAAAAAATCCACAGCATTACTGCCTTTGGCTCGCTGTGCAGTCCTGCGCAATCCTGCAGTTGATCTAAGCCACTGCGATGAGTGGCGTGGTAAAGCTGCTCATCATCAATAGATATAGCAACAGCAGAAATGTTCGAAACCGGCGCCCGGGGCTGGCAGCTCCGGAGACGTCTTGGGCGCCATACTTGACAGGAGACTTACAGGCTTTTGGACCTCAGAAGATTTGGGAATTTTCTGCCTGTTTGTGGGGTGTAGAATTTTTCTTTGCCCTTTTTTTTGTTTTTCTTTTGCCCTATTTTTTCTTTGCCCTGGGCTCCTGCGTTCTCCGTATTTGCCCAGGAAAACAACTCTATTGCCTGGGTTTCTCTGTATTTCCACCGCAAAACATCTCTTTTCCCTCTGTTTGCCTAGGAAAACTTCTGTTTCCCTCTGTTTTCATAGGAAAACCCTGTGTCTTCTCTGTATTCTACTAAGCACAAAAACTTGGTTTCATTTGCATGTCCACAGGAAAACCTGTCTTTTCCTTCTTTTCGGATAGGAAAACTTCTCTTTTATACGACAACCCCCCCATCTAGACTTCGAAATCTAAACCCCAAGACCCTGGGTTCTCCCAAGCGCACCCGCTGCACAGAGGGTCCTGCGACGTAGTA
Organism: Symbiodinium sp. CCMP2592; assembly: GCA_905221615.1. Lineage (NCBI taxonomy): Eukaryota > Dinophyceae > Suessiales > Symbiodiniaceae > Symbiodinium > Symbiodinium sp. CCMP2592. The sequence goes on from CAJNDT010006212.1 coordinate 270,630, forward strand.
GTAGTAGTAGTAGTAGTAGTAGTAGTAGTAGTAGTAGTAGTAGTAGTAGTAGTAGTAGTAGTAGTAGTAGTAGTAGTAATAGTAGCAGTAGTAGTAGTAGTAGTAGTAGTAGTAGTAGTAGTAGTAGTAGTAGTAGTGGTAGTAATGTAGTAGTAAGTATAGTAGAAGTAGGCGAAGTAGTAGTAGTAGTAGCAGCAGTAGTAGTAGTAGTAGTAGTAGTAGTAGTAGTAGTAGTAGTAGTAGTGGTAGTAGTGGTAGTAGTGTAGTAGTAGGTATAGTAGAAGTACTTGAAGTAGTAGTAGTAGTAGTAGTAGTAGTAGTAGTAGTAGTAGTAGTAGTAGTAGTAGTAGTAGTACCGAGGCCCCTAAAGAAAAAAAAAGGGCAAAAAAAAAAAAGTCAAGAAAAATAGGGTCCCCCTGTTTGTGCAACCTCCGACGGGTGCTTGAGGAGTGCCTTAAGGCCCGACGGGGAAAAGCACGCCGAGCCTTTGGCTGAAGTTTCCTCGAAGGTTGCAGAAAGTTGGCCTGAACTAACCCAACGGCCGCAGGTTGCCACAATGCTGGTGGCATCAATCTGGGCCTTGGAAGCGGGGCCGTTTCACTGGTTGCCCCAGTCGGCGAACGTCGAAAAGGTGGCGTTGCGCTGGGCGGCGGCGGCAGAGCCGTTTCACTAAAAGGAAGCGGCTGCTTTGTAGGTGGAACCGGAGTGGTCAAAGGAATCGGCGAGGGCTTGAGCGAGGTCACCCGAACTTCTTCATGGTGACGACGGCAGCTCGGCGATTTCTGGACCGGCTCCTCGGGCGTTCATGCTCTTCCCGAACCTCTTTCGGTTCTGGTGCTTCACGTCTTTGGTGGTTCCGCACTAACCGCAACTGGACAGGGTGGCCAAGGGGGAATTGACTCTCGCTCGCTGAATGCCTGCAGGAACGGTTAGGCCCGGCAGGCGATGATTCGGCACAGAATGGGACGCGACACCCATAGGTGGTCCCCCTCAATGATTGCCTCAATGGACATGAACCTGGCACTGAGAACAGAAAAGAGGAAAACAATGCAGCCGTAAGGAGTTCAAGAATCTTCGCTCGGCTATCAAAAACAATGAGGCCCGGCAGTATGGGAAACACTTGATGGCCAATACACGCTCCCTCTTTCTGGAGGCGGCACTTACCGACCGCTGTGAACACGCCGGTTGCAAATGATAACTGAACGATTGCAGGGAGAGCAATCGAGAGGACTTCGCAGATGTTCTTCTGTTAAACCGATAACAGCCTGGAGAGCGTCCTTGCGAGGCACAGCATTGAAAAAACCGACGAGGTGGCGATTCCATTCGTCGTCGTTGTGATCCCCGGGCTTTGCTCAGCGGCTGTGCAAGGACTTCCACAGCTGCGGCATGCTTTGCATTCCCGGGCTATTTTTTTCTTGAATGGCTTTTCGGCCTCGCAGTTAAGGTCAGCTGAATCCACTGGGTGTGGCAGGCAAATGTACGGCCACCCTCACATTGTGGCCACCCTCATTCTCTTCAAGACCACTCACTTGTCCATCTGACGGCTTTCTTTGTGTTCCTCTGCAACCTCTGGCTTTTTCATGAATGCCCACATTCTCTTCCTCCACTGTAGTTCCTGCTGTGAACGAGCTTTCTTCCACCGGGTGTCCCTCGGGTCCGCTAGCTGGTTGCTGTACATCATCCCCCAGTATCTCCCATTCCACCACCTCATCCAGTGTTGTCTTGACCGAATGGCTGAGACCTTGCTCCAAGATCAACTTGAAGTACACCAACCAGACCTCCCCGATTCCCGGACTATCCCGGTACAAAGTCTTAGCAATCAGAAACAGAATAATGGATGCCATTTCAAGAATTTACTGCACAAGGAGCCAGAATACCAAAATATCGTGCACCCCTTGGAGAACTGTTTCTTTCTCTTTAAATAGACTACCTCTCGGGAGAGAGGCCTCTCTTGTGAAGCTCCAGGAATACCGATTGGAGAGTGTAGCAGGATCTTGTCCAGCATCTGCCAAAACTCGGGAGCGCCACCAATGCTTCGAAAGACAGCTGGATAATACTGCGAAGGAACAACCGAGCACAATAGCAGACCACATGGTTCGGATGATGATTTTCAGTATACAAAACGATTCCGTGGCGCAGCAAGGCTTTCACCTTTTTGCACCATGACCCACTTCAACCGGGAAGTGTGCTCCAGCAGCTCTATGTGCTATCGCCAGTCTTCCGAACTGAACTCCTCAAACTTCGGATCCATGGTGGTTGGAAGCCTGTGTCGCTTTTGAGCCACTGATCAAACAGGGCCCCGGACTTGGACATCCAACGGCTTCGGCCCGGGAAAAAGGTGCTAGCTGCACTGGCCGACTTTACACTACTGCAATCCGGAAGAAGAGCCTCAAAGCTTTCAAGGCCGATGGCCACATGACCTGACACAAAGCAGTGGTCTGGTAGCTTGTTCCGGAACTGTGCAGAGGGACATGCAATTGAGTCCAGATGGAATTCTGGACTCCGCATGGTTTCTTCCCAAAATTGAAAGTTGTGAAGAAACTTCTTGGCGCCTTGGTGAGGAACCTCTATGAAGCTGCTTTAGGGAACATGAAGGGATGGCAAAAAATGCTTGAAAAAATCGAGCATAAGGCTTCTGAGCCAGTTTTCGCATCCAGCATTGAACGTCGGCTGGCACGACAGCAAAAACGCTTAGAGGCCAAGCCGTCTTGGGCCAATGCATCCGGGAGGGAAACTTCACCAATCGATTAAAAGACCCTGAACTCGGTTGCGGTGAGGATTCTCGATATTTCGGCTGAATTTGAGGAGGGCATACACTTCCTGCTCAACCGCTTTCATGGCCCTCAAAAGCCGAGTCAAAGACAGCTCTCGCGCGAGATCCAAGCTTAAACAGCATTCCCGATGCAACTTCTCGGGAGTGTTATGAAAAACTTCTGCTTGCGGTGATGCATTCGTTTTTGAAGCTTTCGCCACCACGTCAGGCTAAAAAGTGCCATACAAGGAGGCTCCACGATTAAAGGATATGCGGTATCCCAGCACCGTCTTCTCTAAAGGAGTCATGGCCCTTAGACAATTGAGTGGCGCTTGCCACTGAGCTATTAGCTCATGTTCAACCAGACTTGTAGTCCTCAAAAGACTGAGCGGAACGAGAGCGAATTGAAATAGATTGTCGTGGGCTGCTCAGAATCTTGGCGACAACTCGGCATCCACTTGAACCGTCTGAAAACTGACATGCCCTTGAGGTGCCGCCAACGTACAACAGAGATGAATGCTGTTGACAGCCAGCTTGAAAGCGGCTGAATTCGAAATCAACTTGACAAATGCAATACAATGTGTTCGGCTGTTCAAACAGTACGTAGTGCAAAGCATCAGGATGCACGTCGAACAACCGAAGCTTGATAGGAGAATTCTGGACCTGTGAGCGTGTGGGAGTCCATCTTGAAAAGTGCTCAAGGCACTGCGAAAGGGTACAGCGGTACCAAGCAAAACAACGTGTGCACCACGAAACTGGCTCTGATGGTTCTTGAGCCATTTGTCCAAAGCAGCGTTGGTAAGCGATCTGGGCACCGAGGCAGGGGGTTGAGAAAGCTCCTTGGACAAAAGCTTCTCCGCCGGAGATTCTTTACGGTTGTGTGCAACGGCGGAGCAGTCGAGCTCGGACCCCCTTGGGCTGGTCGATTCTTCTTCTCCGGTGTTAAAGCAATTTCCGCTTCCAGCAATTTCTTCGTCGCTTTTGCCAATTCTGCGCTTTCAGCGCTCGAAGTGATCGTGGTTGTAATTGGTGGAGCATGCGGTTTGATTGCTGAAATGACTCCGCCCAGCAGCGGCTGAGTGAACCGAGCCGACGCTTTGTGTTGGTCGGGAGCATCTGTGCCGCGCAAGTTAGCAGCCACAGCGTCCACATCGATCCGATCCTGCCTGACAAAGCGAGGCAGGTTCGAAACAAAGGCTGTTTCTAAAGTCTCACAAACGCCACACTCTGGACCTCTCCGTTCGATAAGCAGCGGAGACTGCAGTCATCGGGACCTTTGCGTGTTAAATCGGTCACTCGCAGTTCTGCAACGTTTTTCCCTGCTAGTCCGCTTTTTGTGGACCGGGGTGTGTCGACTGAATGTTTCGAAAAAACTGCTTGTTGGAGACCGAATTATTGTCATAGAAATCCCAATCAGGAGAAAACGTAGAAGGAATCGACACGGCTCCGTTCGGCACCGACGATTGCGAAGGTGACGACGAGCCGAAAAGACTTCTGGGTCCTCGTTGCCAGTCACGGCGGTTTCATCGGATCAGACTGAACATGCCGGCACCATCGGAACCGCAATCTTCTTCGGACCTGTGGGTTCCACTACGGGGACCAATCAGATCATCCTGCCG